>CM052966.1:0-294463 GCA_028554685.1 Agrotis ipsilon
TATCCGTTTCGATCGATTCCAACACAATTCAAATAGCATCAAAATTTGACATTTGCTATCTGCCGTTTAAACCACCAACTTGTGCCACACAGCAGTCCACGGCTTATTATTTTTTTGTAAAAAGTGGACTAAGACATTCGGTATCTACCATATAACTCATAACTATCAACCCATACAATGTACTCTACCCAAACCTTTGCACAATACGACTATTACTGATCCGACAACAACTTTTACCCATTTTAAACGGACATATTCTTTCGTCTTAACCGATCCACGCAAGCTAGCTAGATCCACAACTTGACTGACGACTCCATCGATTTTCACCCCACAGGACAACGCAAGACATTCCAGCAATCAACCAACACCGATCACACTTTACTGACCCTCATCACCGGTACGACAACTCACCTCAACGACCGAATTCGCAATCACTCGGTTCTATTGACGTCATCAGCAACCAGAGATGTTCTCGGCCAGCAAGCCGACTCTGATCAGAATCCAAAGCCTCACTACTTACAGATCGGACAGTTAACCCGGCAATTACCCGCTTCCGATCTACAATCGGAAAGATTCCCTACAGACCAGCATGGTTCAACGGATCTCACACTGAAGACGCATATCATCAAAAACTAACCTCTTTGATCCGTTAATTTATTTATAATTATAAACAGCTTAGACCAGAGCTATTATTCGACATAACGCTCAATGTACATCTGCTATAAACACAGGTTAATAAATATTTATTTTTCACAGTTAGTGTAATGTTAATAATATATATGCCAACAATATATAATGTGATATTACATTAATTTCAAACAACTAAAACAAATTAAATAAAAAACGCTCATTGAATAGCAATGTCAACATGATTTAATGATTAACTTAATTGATTTGCCTACGAAGATCAGAGGTAAACAGTTTTGGACTTATTCAGGAAGCTCTACATTAATTAATTTATAGGAGCTCCGGTATTATTACATTTTTCGCGTACGGTTTGCCATCTAAAACCCGATCTTTGTGAATTAAAATTTTGATGTATTCCTTTTTGGTTGCTCGACCTAGCGCGACGTACAATTGCCCGTGACTAAACATGTCCGACCTAAGATCTACTCCGACCCGGCTCAGGGTTTGGCCCTGACTTTTGTGAATAGTCATCGCGTAAGACAACTGTAAAGGAAATTGACGGCGGCACATTTCGAATGGACTTTTGGGATCAATAGGACCCTTAAAAATTATTCGTGGAATTAAATATTCATCTGTACCCGACGATTTTTGAACGGTAATTAAGCGCGGCGACGTACCTGTTACAATTACTTTAGTTCCGTTTACCAATCCGTCGTTAAAACTGAGATTACGCATGATCATACAAATACATCCTATTTTGAGCTTAAGATCATGCTCTGGAATACCTCTTGGTTGCATTCTGTTAAGTGCATCTGGCCCTAAAAATAATTCGTCTGCATTTTCATTTTCGACTTTATCGATGGAGTAGAAATGCAGTGTTTCTCCATCTAACCGATCGAGTATTAAGTTATTTATTTCTCGAACGGCGTCGTTCCGTGTGCATAAAATTGCTCTATGTATGCTAGCACAGGATTCTATATTTAAAACGGGGGAAAACAAAGTCAATCAAGTCGTCTAATTCTGATACAATTTCAATACCACCTAAATCAACTAAATTTTGATTTTTTTTGCCAATTAGAAAAGGATGAGATGTTAATTTATTTGAGCCTAAATTTAATAAAAATTCTGCAAACTCTACGTCATCCCTGCATCTTTGCGAAGTAGCTAGGGAGAAAGATTTTATACTTTGCCAGATGCGCGATGTTTTAACTGATGCATTTAATATATCTGAATTAGTTTTTGCATTTGTAACTACAGGGGGAATTTGTCTAAAATCCCCTGCAAAGATAATAATTTTGCCACCAAAAATTTTATCATTACGCATGAGATCACGCAACGACCTATCCAGTAGATGAATCAAAAATTTATGTGCCATAGGGGCTTCATCGTATATTATAACGTCCGCGTGTGATATTAATTCCGCTCTTTGCGTGCCATTTGTGATATTCCAGAAGTCATTATCGTCTACCAGATCTATGGGGAATTTAAACATGCTATGCGCCGTGGTCCCTCCTTCGTAGTTTTGCGCCGCGATGGCAGAACTCGCTGTACATAGAACTACTCCGTTTAAGTTACCGCGTACGTATGCAGAAATAACTTTTAACAATAACGTTTTACCGGTACCCGCGGGACCATCAACGAAAATCGCGGTATCATTAACGTCGCGGAAGTCAGTATCGCTACAAAGTTTTACAACGTAATCAAAAATACAATTTTGCTCTCGAGACAAACGAGGAATCCATTGATCTGTAAAATGTTCCAATGATTCGCGGTTGTGTTCTACGCGTTCCCTGCCTAACTCGGTAGTGGTATCTTCGATTTCTGGCAAACCGTGTTGTTGTAACGTGGATCCGTGTTTCCGAAGCAACCTATTTATTTGAATGAGACACAAAGTGTGTACTCTTTCCATGTCCGCATCCGCACCTAACCTATATAAAATATCTTCACTGAGTTGATTTTTAAAAGTGTCCCACAAAGACGCGACTGGAACACCGTTTACAGCCAAACAAACGAAGAAGCTACGAAGGCGGGGTCCCGTTAAAAAGTTTGATGCTTCCAACATAGCTCTTTCGTATTCGACTTCGTCATCGGCAAGACCAACAATTTTAGCAGCTTCCTGAAAAGTTTTACAATCGGGACCACCAAGAGATTTAAGATCGTTGTAACTACGACATGAGAATTTTTTTAATAGAATTCTAAGATAAAACTGTTCACCTCTGTTAGGTGCGACCCAAAATAGACGCGCGACAAGCTCACCCTTTTGTCTTTTAGTAATAAATTTATGATTTGATGTTTCAAAAATTTCCGTATTTTTTGTTGAGGGACGCTTGGAATGAATAATGTACTGTTCGTAAAAGTCCAAGTAGGTTAATGAGTCAAATTCTTCTCTTACAGGTCGGTTAAAATAGGTAATAAGGTCCGAACCAGCTTGTTGCGCGGCTTCTACTTCAGTGCCTGGTTTAAAATAAACGGTTTGTTGATTTTCTAAATGCACTGACAGCTGTTTGACGTTGGGTTCGCGCGCGGTCACATCGAATTCTAACGTCCTCCAAGCGGCGTCGCTGGAGCCTATATAACGTTTTGTGACATACTGCTCTATTTCGTTATTTTCATGTTCTTCCGGTACGACAGCTACGCGCGATTCGTCAGGACCCTTGGTGATATATTTAAACAAATACTTAACGACCGTGCGTTGCGAGGAGACTTCCAAGTTGATATGAGCATCGTATTTTAAAAGAAGACTTGCGTTATAAGGAACTACCCAAGTATCATTTACAATTACATCGTTACCGCGATATTTTATAATAGCTTCGTTTTTACTGTCTCTACACAAGTTAATAAATCCTTTTTCATCAGAAAAAGTGGTGGCTGTCTCACGTTTTGGAAAAAATTTTGAACATTTACTTTTCTCACTATCCCAACAAGGTAAATTAGTTCTGTGCGAGGGACCGCAAGGACCGTGAATCATGTGATTCAGAACTGCTTTTCGTAATCTTCCCTCTGCCTCTGATGCATCAGGAATGTCTGCTCTAACAAATTTATCAATATCTATATTTTGGACAGGCCCGCCACCTTCAACCCTAAAACAAATGTGAGCGTGTGGTAAACCGCGCTTTTGAAATTCTATTACGTGCATCATATAAATACATTTGCCAAACCAATTACCACCTCGGATATCTCTTAACAATTCTGCTAGCTTTAAATTAAAAACTCTAGCACACACAGAAGGATTTACATAGGTGCTTTGAGTGGATTGTTGAATTTCAGGCCACTTGGGATTACAGGTAAACGTTAAGAAAAATGATGGGTTCCCCAATCTGCTTACTATTGCAATAGCATCACTATATTTTCCTTTCATGTATCGCGGCCCCCCCGTAAAAGAGCTGGGCAAATAAACGCGACCTGGTACGAATCCCTCTCCCTGAATCGTTTCATCTTGACGAATTTGACCCGCGACTTCAATGCTCATTTCAACTTCTTGAAGTGGAGCGGACCTCAGTGCATTATTAGAGTTGTGTTTTTGTAGATTTGATATAAAACGTAGGCGTTCTTCTATGATTCGGCAATGCATGTCAACTAACCATTCTTCCGATAGCCTGCCTATATCAGAAAATCGTAGCTCCGACAATAACAAGCAGCGAACGTATTTTGCTTGGGTTAATTTATTACCGTTATTATCTACTTTGTTCGGGTACCAGCCTGCATTACCCTCAGGATAAAATAACGGATACTGAAAACTTTCATATAACGGATGCATTATATCTACAGTGTGTGGTTTCTTATCACCGATTTTCCAAACTGCTATGCAATGAGGTATAAAATTTTCGCGTTCTGTACTAATAATGGCCGCGACTTCTCTACCAACAGGTAAGTCTCCTAAAATGTTCCCGTGGGTTGAGCGAGACGTTTGTTGAAATTTAATAAAGGCCTGATCGGATGGTTCCCTACTTAATCGTTTAAAACATTCGATAAAAGGATTGACGTTATGTAAAAAGTTGGTTATGCAACTAATTACCTGTCTATCAAGTTTCATATTTGCGGCTATTTGTTCGCGTTCGTTTGTATCGTTAATGTATAGTCCTAAATTATTTACGCTACCAGTGTAAGCTAAATCAAAAACTCTATGATAGACTCGACCTTGAATTTTAAGAAAAGATATTCCCGTTGGTTGCTGGTACCCGTGAGAAACGCCTAAGGCACTGAAGGCAAATAAATTATTGTACGCTCGCGGTCTACTCAGAAACGACGGGTGAGAGTAAAACTCCTCGGTTAACGGCATTAAATTTTGTATGTTGTAGGCGCCCGATCCACAACACCATTGTTTTCTGGATTTTCTTCTTCAAACAGACGCGCATTACAAGTTGGACACTTAAAAGTGTCTGAAGAAGATAAGCACGTTTTTTTTAAAGAAAATAATTTTATTACGTTTAACTCAGTGTCCCTCTTCTGTGCTATTAGTTTTTAGATTGACGTAGCGGTGTGTCAACACGACGGCTGTTTTTATTATATTGTCAGTGGCTATTCGATTGATTTTTAGGGTTCTGCTTGGTATAACGGTGTACAGCATTGCGATTAATTTCTGGATTTTCTATTGTATATTTTTTTACGGCATTGCGATTAATTTCTGGATTTTCTATTGTATATTTTTTTTACGGCATGCGATTAATTTCTGGATTTTCTATTGTATATTTTTTTACGGCATTGCGATTTATTTCTGGATTTTCCATTTGTATATTTTTTTACGGCATTGCGATTAATTTATGGATTTTCTATTGTATATTTTTTTACGGCATCGCGATGTATTTGCGGTTTTTTTGTATTATATTTTTTAACCGCATCCAAATGAGCGTTTGCTTTAGTACATTTCCTACCACGTTTTTGTTTTTTGGGTCGACCTCTCTTTGTTGACGCCACTTGGGTGTCAACTATAACTACCGGTTCAGGGGTTTCTTGAAACCCAAACAATATTGATTGTGATTCTGATAATTGACTATGATCTGTTGATGCCGGGCATTCGAAGTCTATTATAGACTCGATAGACGACGGCAATGGCAATGCAGATTCTACAACTACATTTTCAATAGTTCGATAATTGATAACGCGTAGTCTATGTATTGAATACTGACCTACACCTAAATTTCGCATTAACAGTAATCTGGCTAATTCGCGAATCGAATAACATTTAAACAAACGTGCTACTCCGCATGTAGAATTTAATTTGTTATATTCATCTACTGCATGACTATTAAATAAATAGAATGCACTATCGAATCTCCAAAAAGAAACTGTATAGTCTTGCCCGGTAAATATCATACTATCCGTCTCATCATTGTGGTTTGCGTCGAAAACGTTGGATTGAATTATGTTTGCAAGAGTTAAAATACCGTTTTCATTTTCTGAAATTTGAGGATATATTCCATTTGTAATCCAATTGGCGGTCATATTTTCAATTTGAGCTCTATTGTTTCCGACGACAATCTCCATAGGCAATTCCTCGGGGTTCAAAAATATGACACCCTTCGGTAGAAATGGTTTAAGCGACATATACAAAGTGTCTCCACTTTGGAGAATGACATCGATATCATGACAAGTCAGATTTCGATGTCTGCAAACTGACAATACTGACGCGCAAGCGGACATTGCCACGCATTGAGCGTTATTACCGTTATAATTGCTACTCCCTTGGTGTGTAGTTCCTAAAACATTAACAAAAATACAAGGTCAAGTGCAAGGTAGATATAAAGTTACAAGAGGGAGAATATTTTGTAATGACAAAACTTGTCCCCATTGATTGGATTAATGGATTACAGACAGCTCGCTGACAGACAGACGAAAATAGGCAAAAAACAACATAATATATATTTTTTTATTGGGGAGCTTTCCTCTAATTTTTATTATGTATAGCGGCAACCGAAATCATATTCTTGATCATGAGCTACAGCCCACTAACAAACAGATGGACGGATGGACGAACAGCAGTCTTAGTACATAATAAGATTCTGTAGTTTTTACCCTTCAGGTACGGCACCCTAACAAATAATGTTTGTATGTTTTACCTCTAAACTGTCTTAAACAATTAATCAGGTTGTGAAGAAACTGGTAGGATCTTAGGACGCGAGGGTTTCTGGCACAAAACAAAATTAATATTATAAAATTTAAAAAAAAAACTGTATTTCCCACACATTTTTTTGTGCATAGGTACATTTAGGACCAGAACAAAGGAAAAACCAAAAACATTATGTAGGTATGCATTAAATATTCGAAAAATATCTATTTTACATTTTAGCACAGGATGACATTGAACTGACTGCAAAATGAGCTCAAAAGTCTGTCTAAAGGTTATTAATACGGTGTCTCTTTCATGCATTATTTATAATGATCAGTACTGTAGGTCAATTTTCTAAAATATTTAAAAACATCAAATAATTTAAAACAACAAAAAAAATAGCACTAATTAAAAAGCAGTTTCATCATCAGCCAGCTAATATACTTGGAACTTATTAATTGATACGTACTTACATAAGTAAATTAATCAAATATTCATTTTTGATAACATAGAATTACTTGATGAAGGAGCTATAAGATCATTTATTAATACTTGAATATTAATTCAGCAGTCTCGACATTAATAATGACGCTGTCGCAAACTTGCGATCGTAATAATACCTACTAACAAAAAAATTCGGTTGCAATAACGACTCTTGTGAGAAACGCAAGTCTCTACATCCAAGTTAGCGAGCCAAGATGTACAATAACTTGACATTTTGATGTCGGTACCAATGATAATAAAAGTAAATCGGTACGCCAGCGAAAAACGAAAACAAAATCTTCTTGAATATGGGGAAAAATAGAAAACATGGTTCAATGCTTCAATAAAAACAGACTATAATTATAAGCCTTATTTTGAAGGCAATATTTTTTCATGAAAACTCGTATCTACAAACAAGGCTACAACCTAAGGCTACAAACATGTAAAAAAAAATAAAGGAAATTAAAATTTGCCTCCTTGCAACATTGTTTTGATTCATAGCCAGAGTACAGTACTTCTGCTTTGTGGCTGAACCTGCGACCCCACTGGATATACTTCTAAATTCATGGTCAGTGGGTCGTCTTTCGGGCGGATATTAGTAGAATGTGGATACTTCACGGTTAGATGAAATAATATTCTTCTCACCAATAAAATACGACATAAATGAAAATTCGTAGCAGATACATAAAAAATACGTCTTACATCTATACAATAACATTAAAAAAACACAACATGTAGAAGAACTTACCTTTTTTTACCACTCTATTGCAAAGATATCGATACCGGAAATTTCAATTGTCGTAAAGGACATTTATCGAAAATGAGTGATTAAAGAAGGGTCGTAAGGGGCTTTTTTTAGAGATAGAATTTTTTTAAACTACCAATCGATAGAGCGACGCTGATTCCAAATATATATTATTTGTCCTTTACGACAATTGAAATTTCGGGTATCGATATGTACCGATTACTCTCGCAATACAAAAAATCGCCAGATTTGAACATTCACCTCAAGAACTTTGAGAAAAAAAAATGAATCTGTCAATGTCAAATATAAGCAGAAACAAACGTCATGATGTTGCATTGTCAGGTCGAAAAATAAAATAGCAAATATAAAAAATTATGTCCAATAATAACCTGTCAAACATTTTGACAGAAGATTGTGTGCATAGTGATGTTATTTAGCGTATTAAATATGTAAGTTATTTTTTTGCTATGTACGTAGTACTAACTTACAACAGAATTAGTAATGTGAAAAAAAAGAAAAGGTAATTTTACGACCCACCAAATAAAGCGTTGTTTTTAATATGGAACGCAGCCATTTCAAATATATTGAAGTACTATTCCGTTTTAAGTTCAATTTAACATTTGGACGCAGTTTTAGCACTGTTAACATTTTTTGATTTAGTATTTCATTCATAGTTTCATAAACAGTTCATTTTATTTAAATTCTTTACAAGGTTACTTAGTAGTAAACGTATTCCTAGGTTGTCAATTTGCGGTTTTGAAATTTATTTATTTATTTATTTATTTATTTATTTATTTATGGCACACCAACGACTTATTCACTATTACATTTTAGGATAATAAAAACAATTTTGTCTCTAAATCTAGAGTGAACTTGTCACTTATAGGTGTGCACAGCACTCACAGGTTACAAGTCTGATAATAATTTACAGATAGTGCTTAATTGAAGCTAAAGAACTGCATACATGAAAATAAATTGAAAATAACATTAAAAATAAACCTAAAACATGTGTTATAGTAAGTAGGTGATTGTAATATTCTATTAAATTTTAATTTTGGTCACTATGGGTCTGTAACAATAACTGAGAGCGAAATTGCGATAGCTTGTTGGAGAAGATGTCAATGCTACTGGAACGTGTGTGGAGCTTATTGTACGTTCTCATCAATCTATTCATTGGTGCCGAATTTCCAAGGTTAGTTCTTGTTGGTCTTGGACTAAACACATCCAGTGCGCGTTCTAATCTGGGAGAAACTATGGCGAGGGACCGATATATTTACTTCATCGAGAAGCTTCGGAACTTGTATATTTCCATTAATAATTTTATGAAGCAATATCACATCGTTATTATGCCTACGTTGTTTCAAAGTTATCATTTTGAAGTGACTTAGTCTTTGCGAGTAGTCAGCGTCCCGATGACAGCTATCGGATTTGTACCGTAGGTAGCGTGTAAAGCTTTTTTGGACCCGTTCTATGCGTTTCACATGTGTACCGTAAATAGGATTCCAAACAGGTGAGGCGTATTCTAAAATACTACGTACGAGAGAATTATAGAGTAATGTTAAACTTTGGACAGTTTTGAAATCGTAACAGGTTCTTTTTATGAATCCCAGTGTTTTAGCGGACCTAGCAACAACAGAGTCAATGTGAGGTATGAATGTAAGTTTACTGTCAAGGAGAACTCCTAAGTCTCTGATTTTTTCGACTTTTTGAAGCACTCTTCCGTTGAGCGTATATGAAGAAGTGAGCGCACGGTGTTTTTTTTGTAAATGTTATATGGCAACACTTATCGGCATTTAGTATCATGTGATTTTGAGTACACCAGCGATTTATAGAGTTGAGATCTTCCTGGAGTAGGGCAACGTCCGTACTTGTGTCAATGACCCGGTATAGTTTCAAATCATCTGCGAAGATGGAACAGGTACTGTATTTGATACTGTGAACAATATCATTTACAAATATAATAAACAGTATTGGGCCCAAATGAGAACCTTGTGGGACTCCAGATGTTGAAGGGTAAAGTAGAGAGTGGTGACCCTTAACTACAACTCTCTGTTTTCTGTTGGTTAGATATGATTTAAACCACCGCCAAAGTTGACCGAATATGCCGATATTTGACAGTTTCTGCAACAGTACAGCATGGTCTACTTTGTCGAACGCACTGCTGAAATCTGTGTAAATAGAGTCAATTTGCTTGCGTGCGTCTACTGATTTGCAAAGGTCATTAACGTAAAGAACTAAGTTGGTCGTAGTGGATTTATGAGCGCAAAAACCATGTTGTTGTGGAGCTATCTCTATTTTTGAATGAGCAGTTAAAATGGGACACATGAGAGACTCGAAAACCTTAGAGAATACAGACAAAATAGAGATTGGTCGATAATTCTGCACGTTATCAGCTTCCCCTTTCTTAAAGACAGGAACTACATGCGCTAGCTTCCACTTATCAGGAAAATTAGATGTTTTGATAGAGTGGTTAAATATTATTTTGAGTGGAAGAGATAGACTGACTTCACATTTTTTGACAAATATAGGTGGTAGACCATCCGGACCTGCACCTTTGCATGCATTTAACTTTCTTAGTGCTCTGAGCACGTCTCTTTCCGTGAAAGCAACGCTACCTAACGTATTGCAAGAGCCGATCTGCGTATCTTCAGAGCGCTGGTCAGAGTTTAATCCGCACGATTGAGTAAATGTAGACGAAAAGTGACGCGCAAAAAGATTACAGATGCTGTCTCCCGAAGTGGCCAACTCAGTGCCCAACTTCAATTCAGACGGCATTTCACTTGAGCTTGATTTCTTTGCTTTGACGAAGGACCAGAAAAGCTTGGGATTATGGGTTATGCCCTGTTCTATTTTCTTAGAAAAATCATCGTAGCTTGTTTTAATTATTTGATTAGCTCTTTGGCTCAATAATTTATATTCGTAGTCGTCACGGGGATTTTTATACTTTTTGTAACGTCTTCTAAGTTTTTCCTTTTCATTCAGAATCTTAATAAGTCTTTTAGGGAACCATATGGGGTATTTATTGCTTTTAATTTTCGATTTAGGCACAAATGAACATATGATGTTTTTCTAATATCTTATAGAGCTCCTCTACCATAGCATTGACATCCTGAAAATGGGAAAAGTGTTCGATCCAATTGACCTGCTTTATTCTCTCATTAATTATTTGGTAGTTAGCTTTGCGGAAGTTAAACTTATCAGAGAGTTTACATTTGAGAAATGTTGGAGACACGCTGATAACATCAATACACAAAGGTGGATGGTAAGGGTCAATTGTTGACAATGATTCAGCACAGTCATGGACGAGTACACCATGGAAGTTGGACAACACTAGGTCTAGGGTTTTACATTGGTGATTTTTACACTATTTAACTGTTGTAAGCTGTTAAGAGATAAAAAAATCTACAAGGGAGTAACCTAACGAGTTATTGTAATTACTAGGGGACATACTTGCAGACTGACGGTCAATGTTATCTAGCTCCCACTTGATGAACCCTAGATTAAAGTCTCCAGCTATGAGCGTATGACTACCCGTTAAATCAATTACAGAGGTAACCTTATCCAGGAACTTGTTCAACGCTTGTAGTTGGACAGGTGGAGGCAAGTATACTGCACAGATGTTCAGGTATTGCGTCTTTCTTTCTCCCGTAGTCATTAGTCTCAGCCATAAATTTTCGGAATCAGTTTCCCATTTTACCATGCGGATACTACCAATCGTCCTTCAATACAGCGATTAGGACGCCTCCGCCCTTTTTGTGTCCAAGGAGAGTTGAGGATCTATCTCTTCGATATATTGTATATCGAGAGTCCAAATTTCGCCATCATTTATTGCATCATCTAGCCAGGTTTCCGTTGCAATAATAACGTCATATTGATGGTTTTGTACTGCGAGCATAATGTTTTCTCAGTTTGGTTCTTATTCCCTCTAAAATTTTGATAGTAGATCTTGAATGGGAATTTAAAATCAGAGGCAAAGTATTATTTGTTTCTTGTTTGTTTATTAGAGCCGTTCAACAGCCTCAAGGCTCTTCACTTGCTTGGCTTGTATCCCGTCAGCTTTTCTAACAAGGATTCGGCCGTCACGACCCACACATACTTATATTGTTTGTCACGGGCAGCTTTTCTAGTAGGCAGCGTGAATCTGTTTATTGAGTGGTGAGAGGTGTTCGGAAACAAAAACAGGTTTTTTTTCGCACCACCATACCCTAAGTGATGCGAATTCAGCTTGTTTTCGGGGTGTTTTTTTATTGAAATTCATGACGGACGCTAAGATTTCATCTCGAGTTGATGTGCTATTCACCTTGACAATTATTGCACGCGGAGAGGAGTTCTGCGGGTCTAGTTTTCTAACACGAACGGCGGAAAATAATACAGTTTCTCTTTAAGTGTGCTTGAAACTGCTTTTCCCAGCTGAATTACAGTACTAATCAGATTCTCAGATTTGTTCTCAGGCACGCCGTTGATTTCAATGTTTTGTTGACGAGTGTTTTGTTCAAGAAGATTAACTCTGGTAGACAAGTCGGACACAGTATGCTTAAGAAGCTCATTTTCTCTTGCAATGCGTTGGTTGACGTCCTTATAGTCTTGGAGTTCGTTTTTCACCTGATCGAACTCATCACTCATGAATTGAACTGAGGTTTCCAGTTTGCGAATAAGAGACATAGCTTCCTTTAAATCACCGAGTTCCTCTGCAATTGAAGCTTTAATTGATTTTGATATCTCAGTTGACATAACATCTCTTATTTCTTGGCGAATGGTCAGCAGGAACTCCTCAGTCATCGGCTTAGCTGCGTGATCGATATCAGGAGAGGTGTCCATTCGAACACGTTTATAACGACTTGAGGCAATGCCGGGCGAGTCGGATAGTGTTTTTTGCATGTCAGGTTTGGACTGTTTCTGACTAGTTGAGATGCTGGTGATGCCAGACGAGTCAGACAGTGCTTTTTGCATGTCAGGTTCGGACTGAGCATGACTGAGATTAATGTTAGTATTTGTTTTTTGTAGAGGTAACACTGTTTTGAGCCATTGATTGCGAATTTTAATTAGCAAAATAGGATAGAAAAAAATAAATGCAAAACAAAAATACGAAAAATGTTTTTGAATCACTTGGGTTCGAACTCACGACGAATCCGTTGGCAGTCTCACTGTTTCAGCAAGAGCCACGAGCGTTACTAGCAGAGGCGTTGAAATATGTCTTTGTATGGTGAGTAATGATCCAATTAGATTGTTGACGAGTAAGTGCTAATGAGTCCAAAGTCCAGTCCTTTGTTTACCGTGAGCACTGCTCATAAGAAATTTGAATTTTAACAGATTCGTGAAGAAGTTTTTGTGTGGTTTTTCGCACTTATTTCCACTTTTCACAGTTAATATCTGTTAAGAACGATTAAGCGTAAAGCACTGAACGTCACTGTATGAGTTTTTTATTAATTATGCACTTTTTGTTCACTTTGGCAATTTTATTTGCGGAGCTTAAAGCAACACGACCGACCTGAACAATTACGTACCATGTATGATGATGTATGATGTAAATTATTAGGTGAAGTTAAAAACTGTGAAACGAAACGTTTTTTTGTGCTGTCAGTGTGACATCCCGACATCCCTGACGTGATGGCGTTCAATGGCGTTGTTTGTTTTGATAGTTCTTTGAGTCCTTCGTTTGGCTTGTGTTACACGGATACTGTAACACAAGCCAAACGAAGCCGTTATCTCGTCTTCGAACAAAACACAAGAGTCATCTCTTTAATCAGCAACTGGATATCTTCGGTCATTGTAAGTTTAAAAACATATTTATTTAATTCCAGCTTCAAGGCCCATTCAAAATACTATAAGGTCATTGCAAAAAAGAAAAAACTACTATAATACAAACATGACACTTATCTTATAAAATAATACAATACATAAACTATACAAAAACACAAAAATATGTGTCGTGTCTGGTATCCTATACCTACCAAGCTTCTAATAGCTTCATTGTTGAATGTTAGGAAGTACTATTTGCTGTAGGTATTATATAAGTATTTATTCTACCTACCTGCATTATACAATTTTTTTTTTTTTAGATTACTGCAGCAATGCAAAGTGTCAATAATGAGCTTTACGGGAATAATGATCAACTGCAGGCCCATCTCGTTGTGGTCACAAAGAAGTTTGCTTGCTGTGTGGACGATCATTAGTCAAACTGCAAAGTCACTTGATTCTGAGTGTGACTACATCTTCGAATCATAATAAAATGATTAGAGAGAGTAGAATAACACTTTGTTAGGTAAATATAAAATAGTTCTACTTGTTGTTTACTAAAGTTACTTTTATGTAGTTATTTAGTTTATAAATACTTATCATTAACAAAAAGTTTAGTATGAAACTAACCTTGAAATGTGAAGAAAAAAATAACATCCATATATTTACACTTGCATAACTCGATGAAATGTGCTGAACAGCTGATATTTCGAGTGTTTTCATTTACTGGTTGTATTCTGTTTACTGCATTCAACACTTTTAGAAGTTACAGTACTACTACAGATTAATTCGAATGTAGATATTAGGTACACATATTTTATTATAACCTACACAACTGGATAAAAAATCTTTGTTTTTTACTATTTACAAAAAAATTTTTTTTTTACTAAAAAATTGATAAATTAGTTTACCTATATTGTTCTTTTGTTTGTAGATATCGCCATCTGATTGCCTGTGCCATGCCTGTTTTATGGAGGTGAAAAGAGACACTATTTGTTGTGAATCACATGACGAAACAAGAAACGGGTTTTGCAAAATCTTGACGACATGCATCCTGGGAGTTTCAGGACTTCAATCCCAAATTCTGGAACTACTATGGAATTTGTGGATGTTGTGCCCCCTGCAAACCTAGACCTGTTGTTGTGCACATGTGATGACATTGGTGTGGTATCTTTGATGGGCTAGTGTTTTGTATGTCCCTCACCGGTGTTACCCCAGCGCCATCTTGTCTAGTTCAGAATAAATCAGTCTGTTTCCAACCTGAAGTTGTTTTACTCGGCGCCGCTCCGCGGACCGCAACCCCGCCCTTGTATTTCCCAGCTAGGTACCAAAGCAATATAGAACCTTCAGCAGCATGATGATGTACACTGTACAGATGCGAATCCTCAAATACTTCGGCCACATTGTTCGAAATGAATCTCCATGGTACGACTTGTCGTCCAGGGGCAAGCGGTCACGCTGTCGAACACCTACGCGTTGGACAGACCTTTTACAAGCTGCAACACAAACGTGCATCTTCCAAAGCTCCCGACATGCCAGTACCTAGGTTTGGAAGCCTGCTAATAAGGTTACGTTATTCACTTTAACAAAACTATGCAGAAACTTACCAGAAATAAGACATTCTGAATATTCCACAGCTGTGCCTCCGCGACGCGGAACTATTATTGATAACTTTTCAGTATTTGTTCGTTTCATGTTGGAAATCAATTAATTTAATAATAATTATCATTAAATATCAACTCGCAACAGAATCAGAAACCTCGAAGACCGCTACACTTTGCCGCTCTTTATGTTTTATTTTTTTTTGAAAGTTTATGGCATGGCTACGAGGCCTTTATGCCAAATCTTAACAGTATGTCTTGCTCATATTTTATAAAATGTTATTCTATCTTATTTGGCGTATCTTCTTCTTCTTTTCAAATTTTTCCAACAGTGTTTTTGACGTATTTATAAAGCGGCATGTAGCAACACTTCTAGGCGGGGCGCGATTCGACATTTGTTGACATTTCTTCTATGCTTTCTATCTCCCATGATGCCAAGTTCAAAATTCAAATTGATCGACTCTATGGTCGATTGTTTGATTGTTGGAATTAATAAGATAGTCGACTTTTAAAAAAGTTAAGTCTTATATGATTAATAATTTCTTCGATTATCTCAAAAAATATTATCATACCAGAAAACAGAAAAACTTTATTTTAAACATTGAGCTATTATTACTACCTACAGAGGCGGCACCACGCATCACCACTGTGTCCCATCTGGATTCTGCAGGGCTATTGGCTAACCGGTGGAAAAACTGTGGCATAGGTGGATAGTTTGCTGGACACCTCTAATTTTATCGATTGTTATGCGGCTAAGTTGAGGAGTGCCTCTGAGAGCGTTAGAATAGTTGCTTAGAGGGGAACATTTAAATTGATCAGGTTCATTGAAATTTACCCTTTGACAGCTATTTAATGCGTTCTTTTGGTTGCGTTCCGATTGTCTAACATCAAATTTATATGAAATGGGTGGGAAAGTGGGCAACTTTTTAAAACACTGCTTATGAGCAGTGTTTTAGCTTAGCCACCGGTCCTGTGCCGGGCCATTAATAAGTCTAATTTGTTTTGTTTATTAAGTTTTCGGGGGGTTTTTGTTTTGTTGAAGGATGGTAAAGACTAAAACGTATACGAGATGTATAAATAACTGTTTTAAAGTAAAATTAGTTGTGTGAGTACTATCATAGATATAAAAGATGGACTGATCTGACTATCAATGAATACAAAAAACAGGAAATCTTTGGAAGTCCTCAAGAAACAGCTCCGATTTAGATGTTTTTTTTTTCTTTAAAATCAGAAACCTCTTGGAGTGGGGACGGAACTATTTATCTTGTTTGGGTGTTAGGGTGTTTCTTTTAAATTGGCCAGAGAAATCCACATCCATAGGAGATACGGGAAGCCCTGCTGTAGGCACTTGAAATATTCACAAAATAAAATCATTTTTTAGTACATCACGGCTGATAATCTTCATACAACGAAACGCTCGACGTAGCGCCATATTGTTTTAATGATGGCGCAGGCGCAGGCGCTGGTAGGCCGCCATTTGTTTTTGTTTCATATGACGTGTGTCTGACATTACTGCTGTGAAGTGCTGTGCTAATATTGATCTTTATTGTATATCCTGTCCGCTTTTTCTGTAATAATAAATCCCCAGTGCTATTACTTTTACTAATTGCAAAATGTATTACAAGTGCTCTGTTTGTAAATTTTCGCGACGGGACGCTATTTGGCATCATTTCCCGTGTAATGAGAAAAGACTCGCTGTGTGGTTAAGTGTCTAAACGAAACCGTGATGATCTGCAAGACTGCAATCGTTATCACCTGAACAACTTCCGAAGCAGTTTTTTTGTAAAAGCACTTCGAAAAGAAGTTCATTACGTCTTAATCTCGTCCAAGCCTCGGCAGTGCCTATCCTTTTCTATTTACTGAAGATGAGATTTTGAGTGGAACAACAACTCGGCAGTATAAAAGGTAAATATTATGATAAAACATCAGCTATCATTACTTCTTGCTTTCTTAATCTTACTTCTAACAAAGTTTGTTAGGATAGATGGATGTTTGTTACTCAGATTATTTTAACATAATAGGGTACCTTTTATCCCAGGATTAAATTCCTTTCTAAATTTCATCATAAACGCGGGCAAAGCCGCTGGCGATGGCTAGTATATTATATATGTTTTGCAAACTAAATTGTTATTTAGTATGGTTGCTAAACATTAACAGCGCCAGTGTGGTAGGAGGCAGAGATATATTGTTCCTTTACTTTAATAGATCTTTTTAAGATAATTTATTATACAGTTACATGATATAATAATATGTTTTACTGAATACATAATAATATAATGTTTTCATAAAACTCAACTAATTTACACTATGTGACTACATAAAGCACCCCCCTCATTCATTGGAGTGGATCCGAGGTTCATAATATTTCTTTATAATAAACATAGTGTTTCTTCTTTTCCAGCTCATTATGCAGATGGAAGACATGTGAAAATCTAGAGAATAGCAGTTGCAGAAAAATCAGCTCACCATTGTTTTGGAAAGAGGCGGTTGATAAACCATCAAGAACATACGGCAGCAACAAAATACTAAATTATCCATCCAAAGGTGCAGTGAGGTGTTTCGGTACAGTGATAGTAGCTCTTAAAAATAATGTTGCGTCAAAAGGTTTACAATAATGAACTGTTACTATGGTAATTTTACATTTATTTAATGATTTTCGTTATTTGCCTACGATGCAAAAACAAGCAATCGAAAAATTGAAAAGGAAATTGAAAAATAAATGTTTTCATATGTAATTGTTTGTTTATTTAATTTTTTTTCACCAAAATTTATTTCAGAAAAGGGGTTTGAAGATTTGTGGCATACCTACTGCCGCCATTTAGATTTTTTTTCAAAATCGCGGCCAGCCATGAAACCTCTATAAATCGATAGCTGACATCAATAACAACAAAAAATATTACGACACCTACCCCCATAAAGTGTCAGGTTTCTGAGATATAAAGTGTTAAAGTTGACCACATTAATTCGGAATAACAAAGGCTTTTTTATTTTTTTTTCTTGGTAAAGTCATCAAATGAGTCCTCCCACCCCGGGCAGGGCGGGAGGGACTGTTAGACTTGTACTGACTAAAATCCAAGGTGTCCTTCAATAGCCCTTTACGTTCCGGGGTCACGGTAAGCCCCGTCATTATGCTGACGCTCTTGAGGCGCGCGTGGAACACGACGCGCCGTCGACCCGGGCATGGTCCATGGTCGGATAGCGAGTTGCCCTTTACTCGCCGCCCGCATGCCCGCGCCTATGGTGGCCGGAGATCGTCTTGCGACGTCCTTCGCCGTGGGCGTCCACCACCGCGAGTGGGGCGGAGGGAGGACATTGTCCTCTCTCTCACGCGGCCCGCCTCCTCATGCATGACTCCGCATGACTGCTTCGCAGAAGGAGGCGACCGCTACCCACTCCGTCTCGCCCCGCAGCATGGCCGCGACCAATGCCGGGCGCGAGAGGTCTCCGCCTATCGCCGCCGTGAGGACGAGTCGGTGCTCTGCCGAGCGGGGCAGTCTTGCACCGTATGCTCGACTGTATCCTTCGGGCGATCTTCGCAGTGGTGGCACCCAGGCGTTTCCTCCTTTCTCATAAAAAACAGGTACCTCCCGACACTTCCGTGTCCGGTGAGGACCTGCGTCATGCGGTAGGTCAGGACGCCGTGACGCCTATCCAGCCATTCCTCAACTCGTGGTCTTACCGCCGCTATTGCGGCGTGCCCGGCCGTCGGTTGCGACAGTCGTGCCCTCCATACCGCCCTAAGATCGCGCCGGAGCTCTTCCCGCCGCGTCTCGACTTCTCGAGGCAGCGGGGATTCGCTCCGTGCGCCTCCACGCGCCATTCATAGACGCTCTGGAGGGCAGTCGCCTCCAGATCCCAGGGCAGTAATCCGGCAAGGAGGTTGGCTGAAATAAAACACAAAACTTAATAAGTTATATACTATTTAAATTTTTATACTTTTACGGGCTTAGGACCGTCATAAATACTCTTTTGCTTACAACTTACGAATCACTGAGAAACTAATAAAAATCAAGATAGTGGTCGTTAAAAAAAGTTTGATTTAGATAATGAAGTATTTAAGACGTATTTAAAAAATGGAATCAACTTATTTACAATGATTTTGTGTCCCTAACCTACTTTTAAATGTTTATTTACAAGGTACGAGCAAGTACTTACACTACTTACACTACCCGGTAGTGGAGTAGGTAATTGTTCGAAATGCAAGCCAAATGGAAAAAAATGCAAAAACGGTCACGTTATAACTGCAGCTTGGGAATCGTAATTAGCACCATTAGGCGTATAATTGCACCGTAGCGTCAAACTTTAAATTAGAAAAATTGTAAAGACGATTCATTTTTTAAAAGATGTCGATAAAGTATAATTGCACTTATGAGGTTCGCGGAAGGACTATTAAGCCAGAGCAAAACATTTTACGGTTTTTTTTTTTTTGAATGGCATCTCGCAGGTCTACCTAGAAGAGGTTGTGTGCTGCTTAACCGGACTTTTCTGTGGATGCCATAGATTACTCTAAGGCCTCCAGCCAGGGAACCGCACGGCGATAGTATTATACAAGCGTTATAAGTTTAGCATCCTCGAAAACCATGAAAACGATATCCATGATGAAAACTTTAATTTTTTTGCAGTCGCCATCTTGGATATTGATTTTGACCTCACTATCGGCTTTAGCATCCCCGAAAACCATGAAAACGACTCCCATGATGAAAACTTTGAATTTTTTGCAGTCGCCATCTTAGATTTTGATTTTGACCTCACTATCGGGTTTAGCATCCTCGAAAACCATGAAAACGACTCCCATGATGAACAATTCGAAAATTATAGCAGCCGCCATCTTGGATTTTGATTTTGACCTCACTATCGGGTTTAGCACCCTCGAAAACCATGAAACCGACATCCATGAAGAAAACTTTGAATTTTTTGCAGTCGCCATCTTGGATTTTGATTTTGACTTCACTATCGGCTTTAGCATCCTAGAAAACCATGAAAACGACTCCATGATGAATATTTCGAAAATTATAGCCGCCACCATCTTGGATTTTGATTTTGACCTCACTATCGGCTTTAGCACCCTCGAAAACCATGAAAACGACATCCATGATGAAAACTTAGATTTTTTTGCAGTCGCCATTTTGGAATTTGATTTTGACCTCACTATCGACTTTAGCACCCTCGAAAACCATGAAAACGACATCCATGATGAAATTTGAATTTTTTGCAGTCGCCATCTTAGATTTTGATTTTGACCTCACTATCGGCTTTATCACCCTCGAAAACCATGAAAACGACATCCATGATGAAAACTTAGAATTTTTGCAGCCGCCATCTTGGATTATGATTTTGACCTCACTATCGGCTTTAGCACCCTCGAAAACCATGAAAACGACATCCATGACGAAAACTCTGGATTTATCGCAGCCGCCATCTTGGATTTTGATTTTGACCTCACTATTGGCTTTATCACCCTCGAAAACCATGAAAACGACTCCCATGATTTACAATTCAAAAATTATAGCAGCCGCCATCTTGGATTTTGATTTTGACCTCACTATCGGCTTTAGCACCCTCTAAAACCATGAAAACGACTCCCATGATGAAACTTAGAATCTTTGCAGCCGCCATATTGGATTTTGATTTTGACCTCACTATCGGCTTTAGCACCCTCGAAAACCATGAAAACGACTCCCATGATAAAAACTTTGAATTTTTTGCAGTCGCTATCTTGGATTTTGATTTTGACTTCGCCATCGGTTTTAGCACCCTCGAAAACCATCAAAACGACTCCTATGATGAACAATTCGAAAATTATTGCAGCCGCCATCTTAGATTGTCATTTTGATCTCGCCATCGGTTTTAGCACCGTCGAAAGCCACGGAACCGACACCCATGATGAAAATACAAAAACTATCCATCACAAGAAGGGAATAAGGGGCAATTTTGAAAAATGATTTTTACTTTTCCGAGCCTCCTTTATCCAAATCCGAAAAAAACAGAACACGGGTCTCTTAGTTTCTGTGATACGATTGGGAGGGGGAGGGGAGGGATAAATACTTTTGCCCTACTCATGAGAGTTACAAGTTGTAAGTTTGCTTGTCGTTACCCTTGCGTTACGCTTCACCCACTCAACTTTCGTTACGCTACGGAGGTCGCCGGCTCGCTTCGCTCGCCACCTCCCCCCTTCGCTCCACTCGGTCTCGCAGGTTCGCTCCACTCAGGACCATACTCACCACCGAAAAGCTATCGTGACCTTATCCCTACGCTACGCTTCGCTTTACCGCTACCTAGTTTACCCGAAATACTATGGGGGGAGGGGTGAAGAGGGGGAGGGGGGGTGTTTTGAAAAATGATTTTGAACAACTCTGGGCACCTCGATATGAATATGAAAAAAAAAAGTTGCAAGTCTGTTAACTTCCGAGATCCGCCTAAATGGGGGGAGAAGGGCGTCAAGAGGGGGAACTATGAAAAAAATGGATTTATCTTTTCCGAGCTTCCTCTATACGAATCCGTAAAAAAACAGAACACGGGACTCTTAGTTTCTGAGATACAATCTCGCAAAAAGGGGGGCTTGGTACTTTTGCCCTACTCATGAGAGTTACACGTTGTAAGTTTGCTTGTCGTAACCCTTGCGTTACGCTTCACCCACTCAACCTTCGTTGCGCTACGGAGGTCGCCGGCTCGCTTCGCTCGCCACCTCCCCCCTTCGCTCCACTCGGTCTCGCAGGTTCGCTCCACTCAGGACCATACCTGCCACCGAAAAGCCATCGTGGCCTTATCCCTACGCTACGCTACGCTTCGCTTTACCGCTACCTAGTTTTTCCGAGATACGATGGGGGGAGGGATAACGGGGGGGAGAGGGGTGAGTTTTGAAAAAAGATTCTGACCAACTCTGGACCCCTTGATATGAATCTGAAAAAAAAAATGTTGCATGTCTGTCAACTTCCGAGATCCACCTAAAGGGGGGAGAAGGGGGGTAAAGGGGGGGGAATTTCGAAAAGTGGTTTTTACTTTTCCGAGCCTCCTCTATACGAATCCGTAAAAAAACAAAACACTGGTCTCTTAGTTTCCGAGATACGATGGGGAGGGGGGAGAGTGGGGGCGAAAAGGGGAGGTTTGGGATTTTTCCCATACTCACGAGAGTCACTTGTTTACGAATCTGTCAAAATATACCCACCTTCCCCTTCACCATCTGGGAGAACAATTATGTCAATCAGTGAGTGAGTGAGTGAGTGAGTGAGTGGTATTCTAGCTTTATATAGTATAATAATAATAATAATAATATAATAAGGTCATGTATTTACATATATAATTTTGAATTCTGTTCAACGTTACAATGTTTTGTTCTGAAATTATTTTGTAATTAGTTTTGGTGTACATTTTGTATGAAATAGAATTTTCTTTTAGCTGTACATTTTTTGCGATAGAAACAGTCTATCGGTAAAAAAAAACATGATCTAGCCTAATAGCAATCAGTGAACTGGTCGACGGTGAAGCGTCTATTCTCTTCACTCTTAACTTAAAGACATCATTATATCAGTCAGTTCTATAAATAATTTCATTGTAGTCGCCTCATAAGTAAATTATCTTCTTGATACCTTAGGCTTGGACTACGCATTATTATTCAGTTTGGTTCGAAACAACACCGCGGAATTTCTGAGCGTATTATCAAGCATTTTAGTACCGTAAGTGACGCCCGAAACTACGGGTTTAGAACTTAGAGAGTAACTCAGGCCAGTGCAATTAACAGCGACCACCAGCGGCAGCGGCATTCCGGATTAACGACGCCCTTCGATAGTTAAATAACAATGTAAGTGTCTCCCTGTTTGGGTTCTATGTTTTTGATCATGATAATTAATCAGTTTATAAATAGCAATTCATCAATACTGTCATCATTGGTTTTGTTGTTTAATTAATAAATTTAAGTACAATAGTACCTTTTATTTCAGTGACGGTTATAGATAATCTGAATAAACTTCAATTAAAAAAGATCATAATCATCATCTCAGTCATAGGGCGTCCACTGCTGAACATAGGCCTCCCCTTTAGATCTCCACATATACCGGTTGGAAGCGACCTGCACCCAGCGTCTTCCGGCGACCTTTATAAGGTCGACTGTCCACCTTGTTGGTGAACGTCCTACGCTGCGCTTGCTAGTCCTTGGTCTCTACTCTAGCACTTTTCGACCTCATCGGCCATCTGCTCTGTCCATTGCCACTTCAGCTTGCTAATCCGGTGGGCTATGTCGGTGGCTTTAGTTAGACTTCGGATCTCCTAATTTCGGCTTCGCACGGCTGGACATAATGGTCACAAAAAAATTGTCACCTGTAACGTGGTCTTGATGGTTACAAACACAACAAAAAAGAGTTATGAGCTTAGCAACACATTTAGCAATCACCGAAAATAGCAGAAGATAGATTGTTTTAGCCATTCTTACCACATTCTTAAAAAAATGTGTTATCTGGTTCATTAGAACTTGAAAACACAAAAAACAGGCTTCATGCGTATGTCGTCTTTAGGTCATCGAGCAAAATCAGAGCTTAGCTATTTGTTTTTTAGATAGCTTTTTATAAAATCAGCCTTCACACGGCAATTACTGAAAGGTATCAAAATTGTTGATACCGGCTGTCAAACACGTATTCGACAGGCTGTTACAACTGTCACAGGTTAATGGCGCTCAGAGTCGTAGCAGCGCGGGGTCGAGGTAATGAAAAGCTTCAGTTTGTTATTGTAATGCATAGGGATGTTGTATCTTTAGCATTACGAATATCAGCCTTCAACTCAATGTTTTATGTGATAGGAATCTTACCATAGCATGCTGATGTATTTCTTTAATGCTTGCTCCTTCCCAGTCCTGGGCAAATGATTACGGCCACTGCTTCCATTCCTCGCGAACACATGTGTCGTTCTTCCAGTTCCCGTCCCGCCATTTCATTCGTGGCCAGCTGCGACCCTGCCGCACTGTCTCAGATTTGAGCTATTTTATCGATAAGGAAACGGACAAAATACATAATAGTTTGGCGGACAGATCTCGCGCTGACATACCAACCAGCTTTCTCCTTACTTAATATTATGAGTTAAGGAATGTGTAACTTAGGTACTAGTTCAAACAACGGCGATCTCTTCTTCCACGAGCATTTCTTGTATGGCTGCTCAAATCAGCCCACGAGGTACACGTCTTTTTGAGTGGATATCGTATTTTGCTTAATTTAAAGGTTTGCAATAAGTCGTTTTGAAAATTAAGATCCACTCCACATTTTACACAGTTAATAATTTTTTGTTAAGAATTCGTATAGTCGATTTTCTATTTGGCAAAATAGAGCTTTAAAGGCAAACTTTAGCCTCAGATTCATAAATTATTGAAACTTGTCAGCAGCATAACTAAACAAGTTGTTGTAGCAGCATCGTGTCGCCATCCAATCGATTGGCAAAGAATCAATAAACAGTAGTCAAAGTTAACGGCTCGGGCTGCGTGCCGTTGCACTCGCCGTCAATTAAATAAACATAGTAGGGTACGTATTTATAATATTCTAGTTTGTGACAACTGCTTTGCGCATGGGTAGTTGTAAAATCTTCCCACTTGAACTTGATAGCTTACTTTTTGATCCTATAAGTAGAATCTCATTATAAATGCGAGAGTATATGTGGATAGATGGATGTTTCAGGTCACAAAAGCTTCTGAACGAATCTGAATGTTTGGAACACAAATAGTTCATAACCTATTAACACAGCATAGTTTTAAGTTTTATCCCAATTTTATGTTCCCACGGGAAAAAAAAATCAAATAGTAGCGAGCAAGGCATCATCGTAAAACCTTCCATCGATTTTTCAAGATTTTTCGTGTGGGATGAAACAACTTAGTTAAATCGAACAGAAGAAATCTTTTGCTTCTAAGAATCTACTAACTGTAAAAGGTTCCATTTTGATCATTTGCCGAAAAAATTGGGCTTCTAGAGAATTTGCCATTTTTAGGATAATTATGTTCTCTTGCGACTCGGTTGCCATTTTACGAATTAGCCATCGTGTGACTGCGCCTGGGTCGCGGGACTGTCTCATCAGGTAACCATGAACCTGGATTGGCTATTGAAGGATCACCGTGGATTTTGCTCAGTACAAATCTTGACCGTCCTTTCCGTCCCGCCCTGGTTGGTAGGACTTATTTGATGATTTTACCAGTTTAAAAAAAGCCATTTTGCGTCTTAACTACCACCAAACCATCAATCGTTAAAGTAGCAGAAGATGACACAGATAGAGTTACTATACATATCCTTTTTCGCAAAGGGGTTAGAAGAAACTACATAATCTTAATACTCTTTGCCTTGCATCTCCATCGGTTGCGAGTACGCATTTGACCGTTCCAAACAATATCACCACAGGCTACTCTCACATTTATTTTTACCATGCATTGCGAGTAGTTAGCTAACGGTCATTAATTAAAATGTTTGTAAACATAGCAGTTACAAATGGTCATTACATGGTAATTAGAGAACTGATTGTGCTTTGTGAATGTTTAGGAGATAATTAATTTGATTACTGCATTCGAAACGCGACTGATTAAAGTTTGTTATGTTTTTTTTTTTGGAACGGGTAGATATTTTATGGCAGTGACTTGGACAAATATATACACACGGCTACACATCAAGCTATACAAAACCAGTATTAGCCGACCGTTCATTGTGTGTAAAAATCGTCGAAACGAGACCAAGACAAACTGCTTTGGTATAACTTGATGTGTAGCCGTGTGCATGAAGCATGGCATCGCAGAAACGGATTTTCTCGACAGAAGAAAACACAAAACTACAGAAAGATTATTAGGAGTCGAAGTGACATTTTAAAGGAAATAGAACCCCCCGAACTCTTCAGAGTTAGTGTATTACATTTGCAAAGTGGTTGATTATAGGTATCGACTTCTCAAACATACATCGATAAGTCATCTATGCATAGTTACATTAGCAAACAATGTCGATGCTTGTGTTTATATTCCAAAATAAGTTCATGTAGGTACAAGCAAGTTTCTGGAAGCTTCGGGCGGTTAGCGGCAAACTTGTTGCTAATAGTGCATTTGAAACTGATGTTCAGACTATGTTGATGATATGGCTCGGTAGAATGAACTAAGATGAGGCAGTAATAGATATTTGATGAAAAATGCATCTTATATTAAAAGCGATAAGAACAAGATTCGATACTAATGATTTAAACAGGGTAAATTTTGACCTCTTCAGTTTGAATTCCCGCAGCTCTGGCAGGCATTTGGTCAACATCAGGAATTGCGTCTATGAGTAGACGCCTAAGCAAGGCAAACCTGCACCTTGTTTTTCAGATTGCCCTATTCTCCTATTCTCCACTACATCTTCCAGATTACCCTCATAATGGTGATACCCGCACTTATTGTACCGCCGAATCCAAAACAAAACACCTCCCGAAACAACAGACCGTATTCGATGAGAAAATTGCGTCAGGTGGAAGATGTGGACGTCGTGCGTCTCTCAAGTTATTAGAAAGGGAATTTACCGCTGCGATCGTGGCGTTTCCAAGTATGGTTAACACCTTTAGAGGGATCTTAACTTCATCGATAATAAGTTAGAAATGAATAGGCCCTAAAGCAAATAGTATTCTGAAATGTATGAACAATTTCCCTGAAATCTACTCCATTCATAAATTCCTGGTGATGAAAACAAATCTAACTGCCTCAATAAAAAGTGAACAAGTTAATTTAGCAGGCAATTTTCACCCTTGTTGACCGAATGAAAATTGTGATTGGTTCCACGAAAACAATTACTGCAACATTTCTAACTTGACGTTGTTGTACGAGTTTGTTATGACAACATAATTCAACAGTACGTCGAACATCGAATATGCAAAGAATGGATGGTAGATTACTCGTAAATCGGTTAATAATTTTTATCGATGTTTTACATCACTGATGATACAATATTTTAATGAAATATTGCCAATCTTTCTAGTTTATGACGATTTTGTGTATGGCTACTTGAATGATGAGTACCTCTTATTTTAATGTGTAGATAAATAATTATGTACCTCCTTGACCTTTCCTAAATTTGCTTGGATTACACCATTATGTATTAGTAAATGTAGGTAACAAAAACTTCATTAATAACGTCGTGTTTTGTTTTTGCTGCACTTGATGTAAGTTTTCAAATAATTATTGAGATGTCAATTGTAGGTACAGACGCCAGCACATCAACCTACACCAACATAATCACAATAGTGGAAGGTCAATGTTCCATGTAGTTAAAATTTGACAGATTCTCGCAGGTTAACTTGTCTGTACGTAGTCCTAGGTCTTACGTATCCTTCGTTAAGGCATTATTGCTGTATCTACGCTAAACAAACTTTCAAGTCTCTAGTTTTCACCGATTTTAATTAAACTTGTGCAGGTATATTATTTCTAAAAAGTTGCCATTTTTGCATTTTCATATAGAAAAGATAGCTGGACTTTTTTATTTCTGTGGTAAGTGTAAATTATAATAATCGTATAGCTGTGAAACTTTTTTGAAAATGTCTGTTATTATTTTGGACCTACTATCTTGCTAATGTGTACGAAGTGTCATTAAAAATGGTGCCGTTCTTTCGAAAAATAAGGTCATAAAAAGTTTGCATTCAATGATAATCGTCGCACTCGTTAAAGACGATGAACAACAAAACTTTGTAAATGCCAAACTTACAACAATCTAACTTAAAGTCAGTTCACTAAATAATGATAAAACAAGAGAGAAACTCACAAAATCTCAAATCATCTTTAGGAAAACTTGTCTGTAGCGTTTGGCTTGTAAAATGTGAGTGGAGGCGTTGTTGTCGCGCATTACAATCGTGCACTATTGAAACTTGTCGCCCGCGTCACGTCCGCGTCGCCTCGTCGTCGCCTCGTCGTCGCCCCGTCGCCGGCTACACGCAGCTGAATGTATAATGTACCAGAGAGATTTTTACAATGGAATCAGATGAGGATTTAAATTAGAAATGGAGATAATTTGAGGAAATCGTGTGAGGTGAGGGAAATGGAAACTTTATCTTTTCAACATCTTGGATGTAAAGATGCTGTAAACTGGTGGTTTCTAGAGTTTAAATATGTGTATACTCACATATAAATGACAGTCATGAAATAGTTATCAAACTATTCAAAGTTTTCGATTCCCTCAAGCAATAAAAAGTAAAGAACAAGTTTTGGAATATCGTAAAAGTAAATTCAGTATTATGGCATTGGATATGAGGTTCCATTTACGATCATTTGAATACAGACTTTTCTATGACTTTTATTTTGCATATAAAGAAGTAGAAAATGAGTTTGATTATAATAACACACTACATGTCAAAACTCTATTACACAATTTCATAGTCGAAAGTAAGAAATCACCTATATATTCTTTTTTGTTTAAACGTGCTATCAACATTTTACTTTTTTTGTAAAAAAATCCATTACTATCTTTTGATCTGGGATTCTGATCCCACATTTTGTTTCCATAAAAACCATTTTATTTATATTTCATTTCAACTTCACTCAATATTTTATAGGCGAATCTGAAAATAAAAATTGATAAAATATAAGAGTCTAGCCGAGATAAAAATATGAGTGATTCAATTAACTAGACTTTGAGATAATTCTAAATTCATGTCTTAATTCTACTTGCTATTCAAACTTAATTAATATAATAAACTTATACTTGACTCGGTTCAAATTGTCTGTGTTATTCCCAAATTGCTTGGAGGTCAACTTTCAAAAACTTGGAATAATAAAATAACAATATAATGTAGGTAATAACATGTAATTATAAGTAATTGTAGGACTGGGAGTAAGACAAACATATTTTATTAGCTTGTTATTATTCCGATGTGAGAGTCATAAAGTTGTTGCCGTGGGATTATCTTGTCCTTAGCTGGCTATTACACAGGAATATAATTATTTTTTATCTCAACTTGCTTTTGTTACCAAATATCACCTTAGTTTCAAAGTTACTTTTTGTAAAGTTGAAGTTGTCTTAAACGTGCCTCAAGTAGAATTTTCATAATAACCTATTTTTTAAATGTCATTATTTCTTCTATTATATTAATCTATTTTCAGTGTCTTCAAAAACTACTTTACTTTCTTTTTTCATGAATCTCCTTCGATTTCCCGGCAACCTAGCCTTTAAACTTCAATTTAAATTCTGCACCCACTCATACCCAATCTAGAGCTGCGCCAATAAAGCACGCTATCGACTATCGACGCCGAAATAAATTGCGATTCAAAATAAACAGGGGATTGGTAAAAACACTTGGCGCGGGACATAAAGCGAGGCTGTATCAGGAGCGCTATAAATCGCGCGTCGTATGTGTACATAAGTACCTGCAATACTAGGGAGACGGCCATTTTTTGGGGACGTTGATGTAAGAAGGATCCAAGGTAAGCTTTCGATACTGTTCATATGCTTTTGAGTGTCAATAAAGGTTAACAGTATGCGTTAAATCCTTTTTTATTGAACCACAAAGTACTTAGCCAGTCATAGTTTTTGTTTAAAATATGACATTCTAGGTATTAGTATCGATAAAAAGGAACGAGATTGTAGGTTCGCACAAGGTACGATTTAGTGTCCACTGAAACTCTGGTATAAAACAATCAGTTAGTATGTAATAATTAATTTAAATTTATTTTAAAAACATTACAAAGAGTTGGTTTAGATACCACGTCCTGAACTCAAAAGTTCGTTAATACAATGAGGTGCGTCCTCTCTTGTATATCTGTCCTCTCCCGCTCCGTTAAACTTATGTCCCTCCCGGGACACCGCTCTGTCATTGAACTAACTTTTTTTACTCTCATTACGTAGTTACGACCAACTCATATTAAAAACTTCTGTATAAAAAAGATTTATTTAAACTTTCTCATATATTTTAAAAGTCTGTGAAATTAATTCGATTAGTAGAGTTACACCGTTGACCCGTGACGTGAGTGAAGGTGAATTTAAGGTGTTTTTTATAATTCATGACTTTACCATAAAAAGTTACTGACACAAAGCTAAAGTCTACATTATGTATTGATACTCCATCCATACATAATAATGTTTGAAATGAAGTTAACAATTATGTAGTCAAAGGCATACCATGTTTTGATTTATACACAAAATAAATCAAACTTGTTGTTCTTTCGGATAATAAATGACCAAATAAACAAAAGTTCAGTGCACTTTTAGATTAAGACAAATCCCCATTTCAACCTAACAAATAGTTACAAATACATAAACTTGATAGAACTGTCATTTGTTAGTAGAACTCTGTTTTAAAAGGTACTTAATAAAACCAAAGAAAAAGTACTTAAAAAGAGATTAAGTGCTTAACTTACATAGCTATTTCAGACTATTATTTAACGGGACGGAGCAATAAAAAGTATTGCGTGGTTCATGAACAAACCTCGAGGGTAAAGTCCAAGTCACACTGAGGGTGGAACGGAAACTCTAAAAATAGTTGGTTAAAGTTATTTCTGTTTGTGACAGGTATTTTGATTTCCTCATAAAGCTCTGCAGCAAATTTAATTCTATAATGATGATCAAATTAGCCCAAACACAAAGGTAAAATAGAGGTAGAATAGGGTAGATACTATTATGATGTTGGCAGAGTGCATCCGGTCTTCGATTGTTTGTTCTAGTATTTTGTGGTTTACTAACATTTGGTTGAACCTGAATAATTGTAGCATACTTTTTTTTTTTGCATTTAACATAATACCTACATAATAGGTTACTTCTAGACAAGCGTGCTTCACCGTCCACTACATCATTGTTTACCATCAGGTGAGATAGTAGTCAAAAGCGATCTATCGTTAAGAATAAGTTAAGTCTAATTATTTTTACGTTGTTTTACCAAATAATTCCAAACTCCGCTCTCAGTCGGACCCAATCCCTTCCTTTAATTTGACTGGCCTGTTGGTCTAGTGGTTAGTGACCCTGACTGCTATGCCGGGGGTCGTGGGTTCGATTCCCACCCAGGACAAATGTTTGTGTGATGAGCATGATCATTTGTTCTGTGTCTGGGTGTAATTTATCTATAATATGTATGTATTTAGAAATATATAAGTATGTTTATCAGTTGTCTAGTACCCATAACACAAGCTCTGCTTAGCTTGGGACTAGATGGCGTTGTGTGATAGTTGTGGAATATTAAAATTAAATTATTATTATTATTAAAAATTTGAAACTTAATACAGACACTTAATTATTGTAAGACCTTAGTTAGGCTTTTCTTTAAATCCTAATTAGGATTCTTGATTCGTAACAATGTTTGTAATTTTGTTGCTATGTTGGTACTGATGGTTTATGTTGTTGAGTTTATACTTTAATCTAAACATGGCCATTAATAATGGTAACGAGTTCTTGAAGTTTACGCTTTTAGAAAAATGAATTCATTGGAATTAGATTAAATTTTCTTCTTCGGGTATCGTATTAGAGTTCACTTTCGAAACCATCTGTCAGTTTAACAACTCGATGAACATGTTCTTCCTCTCTAAACATTTACTCCAAATCCCTTTGTACCCCTTTTAAAAACACATAATCTTTATAACAACTCAAACAGCACTTCACTTCACAGTCTTACCAAATGAACATGTCTAAACAACATTAACCCACTCAGTGCGTTACAAACTATAAAAGAACGCTTTGCTTTCAACTTTTCTTGCGTTTACTGCAACTTCAAAGACTTCGTACAAGATAATAAGCTTCTTAAGATTGTAATTTAATGGTTTCATGTCTGATGAGTAAATAATGTCATTTTGAGTAGTGATTCTTGTTACCACAAAGTTATGTTGCAATTTACTTACAAATGAAATGCAATCATATTCTCTTGAGTTGATAATTCGTTTTCGAACAAGAACCAAAACTTAAATAGCTTCTTTTTTTTGCGTGGTAAAATCATCAAATGAGTCCTCCCACCCCCACTGTCAGACTTGTACTGGTAAAAATTTACGGTGTCCTTCAATAGCCCTCTATGTTCCGTGGTCACGGTGATGGAAAACGTCCTGTGACCCCGGAAATTAAATAGCCTAGGTATATCTGTTGATAACTGTTTCCAAAGCATGTGAACAGTAAAGGGTACACAAAACTCATTCAGAAATCAACAAGGAACACAAAAAACTTTTCTTCTTTGTAACAATTATAACAAAAAGATTCTCTGCTTTACTTTCGGAACACAATCCGTATTTCCTGTATAATCACGCGTCCTCTTCGAGTTACTCCGAGGAACGACATCGGTAGTTAAGGGTCCTCTCTTTGTAGATGTAGCACTATTTTAACCGGGTGTTTCTCCAGCGTAGCGTTTATTTGGGCCGCACTGATTGCGCACTTCTGCCGCGCTGACAAAAGACCTGTTTATTTGTTTTATTTGCTCTCACTGCCACGTAATCAAAGAGATTCTACTGGGAGTACAGAATTAAGAGAAAGGTAACACTGAAAAAGTCCTATCGAGTATCTGTTTACGATTACAACAGATATCATTTATTCCTTAAAAATAACTTGTCTTTATTTGGTACGAAGAGAGGAAAACTGTTGTTGGAGTTCTAACGAAGAAGATCCTCCTCCTGCTTTCATTTTATCTAATACCTACAATCATCTGCGATGGAAAAATTATCAAATCACTTATCTTGACCTAGGTGCCCCGGAAGGTATTATCAGACACCTTATGACTAAAAACACCATGTTTCTTCACTTGTTCTGTGAAACCTTTGAAGACTATTCCGTGACCTTTTTCCATTATAATACATTTTGGTTGTAATAAAATCTTGTTAATGTTAATTCAGTTATAGTTTTTAATTGCATACGCTGGGAATGTTATGGAACAGGAAATACTTAGTTTTACTAGGAATAAGCAGAATGCATGCCTTAAATTTCAAGTTACATCTGCCATATTCATTCACCTTCTACCATCCGTTGTTGTTAATCATCGTACTCTCGCAATGTTAATAATTACACGTGAAATATAACATTTGAGTATTTCGTAGTTTGTGCAACTAAACACTTTAGCCTCGAACTAGTATTTACCGTGTATGCAGTAAGCAACGTATGTGGAAGATTATTTCGTTCGTACTAATTATGAAATTGTGTAAATTTCAAAGTTATTAAATAACGTTTTACTTTCTGTTTTATTTTGTAATAGCCAAATTATAGCCTAGCGTATAGTGAAATAATAGTGTTAGGATATTTGTGATGCAATGATTTGCTCTTTTCATACTTTATTCTGAACCATTTAAAATCATGTTGTGATGAAAGCGCTTGTTAACAAATAGCCAACAATTTCACCCTTGAGTAAGAGCATCTGATTCCACACATCTTTTAACCAGACATTTCCATTTAGCCAGTAATTTAATTGTTAGTCTGCAACTCGACGCACAACGCGGTTCGCGGGCAGGCGGGCAGGTCGTCACGCGCGCCGCCGACCGCATTACACCAAAACAACATTAATCGTTAAATCCCGTTAATTACCGCCGTCGTCAATCCACCGGCGGCTTCGGTGCGACTGCAGCGCGGCTGCGGGGCAACTGCGGGGCGACTGCGGGACGACTGCGGACTGCCCGCGCTCCGCAACGACTCGTCGCAAATTAATGTGTTTGCGACGCGTCCCCGCAGCCGGACCGCATTATGCACTCGATACTATTAATTTTCTTTTTTAAAGCAGTTTTTATTACTTTTTATAGCAGATTTATCGCGTTCACGCTCACTGCGAGTTGTAAATCTCGGTAACGGCTTATTAATTCTACTGCTAATATATACAGCTTGTAATTATCGTTGAAATCGAGCTTTTGCTTGAACGTGCTGCGTCTGTGCATGTTGCATGCGGATGACGTCACATTATCATATTAACAGGCACCTTGCTTGCTGAGTAACCTCAGATGCTGGCTGCGCTGAGTTTGCAGAATTGTGGCAAGAAAGCAACATGTTTTAGCAAAGTTATAAGATCGTCTTGTTTCTTTTTAATTATTCTTATTTTGAATAAAAATAATTAATAAAGTAGTATTTCATTGTTCCGTTTATTACCCGTGGTACTTCTCGTTGTAATACTAGCAGAACCACGGGAAAAAAAATGTCCGTGGTAGGACCACGACTAATAGTGACCAATAGTCAGCAGTCTTTAATAGTCAGCAATTTCTTAAAAATTACATGCAACTTGCATGCTGGCATCGTCTAAATGAGGCTTACTAAATGAATTAATGACAATGGAGAGAAACATTTGAACCGCTACACACTGAATGCTTGGGGTTTATTACAAAATGAAACCAATATTCAAAATCAATATTCAATCATATTTCCAATGAGCTAACAATAATACAGCGGCATGTCTCTTGAACATGTTTCCATCGAATTTGTGAACGTTTACGTGTGACGTGCAGACGGGGCCGGGTGTCAAAGCACTGCACGCCTCATTGACTACACACTATTAAGGGTGGGTCTTTACACATGCGACTTCGACAAATAGTCGTTATTGACTGTAGGTTAGGGCTACTGAGACAGTTTCGGTTAAAATAATTTCGCAAGTTCGTTATTAAACCTATGGACATGAGGTCCAAGTAAAATTTGGATGGATTGCGTGTAGGTGGAATGCTATTAATTATATTATATAAACAAAAAAAAACAGCATTAACTGGATGACACTTTAACCTTATTTTTATATCAAGGAACGTACACATAATAGATTGTCTTGTTAGTTATTTAATTAATAAATAATATTTCGGAACTAAGGCGTTGTTTATTAGACAATAATTAGAGATACAGTAAATATAATATTTAAATGAAAATTAACTTTAAAAATAATTTAAACTTATAAGCTACAATATTTCTATTTAAATAATAAAAAGACATTTTGTAGAAAGTAACAGTTGTTGGTTAAATAAAGGCTGGAACGAAATGAAATGTCAGCGAAGCTACATTAATTCTCATTGTAATAGAAATTACTCATGAGTACGAGGTACATTACCTTCACAAGCAATAAATAAAACAAACTGCTAATAAACATGCCTCATTTGAGAAGAAAAATGTACATTATCTATTTTAGTTTTAATTAGACTTTCAGTTCAAATTGATGCATTGGCGTCGTAAGGTTCACCAACCAGGACGTTTTTTTTTCATCTGTGTATGTTTATTGTGATTTTCTGATAATCAATCTTAAAAAAATGCGCTATTTTTTAAGCAACAATCAATTCTATGAACTTTTTTTTAACGTTGTAAAATCATCCAATGAGTCCTCCCGCCTGGAAACTTGGGCCTTGGGACTGAAGGGACTGTCAGACTTGTACTGACTAGAATCCACGGTGATCCTTCAATCGCCCTTCACGTACCTTAGCCACGGTTACCAGGTGAGACAGTTCCGCGACCCCGGCAGGCTTTGGCCTTCTCAGGGGGTCCCGTCGATTAATTCTATGACCCTTAGGTGTATAATTATAACGAAATGATACTGATGATCATTTTAACAGAAAAAAGTGTCCTCAATATTGAATGCATTTGTCGCGGTATCGGAACCGCCCCTTAACATCTCTGTAAGCAAATGTTTGTAAATCGAAGTCGTTTGACGCGCCTCCAACTTAGCCAAGTTCTAACACAAACAAATTATCTTTCACAGCCCAACGACCTCTGAACCAGTGATTTTACTTATTATAATAATTTAATATGGGATTATAATTATATGTATTTATTCACAGAATATCGGAGTATTTGATTTATTCCAGGGAGTGAGGCAAGTTACTAGGGTAACTCAAGACATTCGATTTGTGTCATGCAATTGCGTGTCTTGTTCTTTAATTTTAGCTCCTATTTCTGATAAATAATCTGGTACAGTTTTATAAAAAAAAGGAATAGTTTTTCGTACTCCACTTTTTTACAAAATGAAAATTATGGACTTTTAAGTTGCAAGTGAATGTTATTTACGTAATAAGTAAAATTTGTAAGTTTTTGGAATTAAACTGTTATGTATGGGTAAGGTAAAACAAAGTTTCAAGAATAAGGTCTATGAAAAAAAAAACGATTTAGATGAAAATGCGAAAATGTAAAATAAAATCTGAACATGTACTACTAATTATTCTTGCAATACAAACACAAAATAAAATAAGAATTTAATTAATAAATAACATGCAAAACAATAATTAACTTTCTCTCAGTACTTAAACCATCAACTTTAACTATTACATTTCATAAATACTTCTACTAACAAATAATTATTAAGCTTTGTTAACCAAAGAACAGTTGTACAAATATGATATTTTATTTGGTAGACTGTTACATTTAGCGGCAACAAATGGTGATAATGAGGCAGTTGTATGATTGTGATTCTCTTACCGTCACAACGTACAAACAATCGCGCGCAGCACGTGTGTACACATCGGGGCAAACACTAATGTTGCAGAGGTTAAACTGCTTTGAGCTATGGTAAGAAAAGAAGAAAGAGAATAGCCATCATTAGTCTACCATTTCATTAACGATTCAATGTCTTGGATAAAATAAAAATTGCTAACACACACATCCGCGTACACACACACTCACCCACACACACCCACACAGTTACACACACACTCTCAAACACACACACACACACACACACACACACACACACACACACATACACACACACTCATTGTGTCACAAACATTGTATTTGCATACAAAATTCGAATTTTCCTGTAAACTGTCCATTCATTATTAGCTTTGTCGCTAAATAAGATGAAACTGTAATCACGAAATTACAAAAGCCCGTTTGGAACGAATTTGAGTGGGTTGAAACGAATTAAAAAGATCAAGTTATAAATCAGGATGATGTGTTATCTTCATGGAAATAATTATCTTGATAATTTCGAATCCTGGGCCTACCTAAAATTATTATCTACTGAATGAAGTGATGAAGTAATCTTTTAGGAGTAATCAGAGTACATGTATAAAGTTCTCTTTGCTGAGACGGAGTGGGCTGTTTAGTAGGTGGGACTGGTGTGGGCTGCTGTAAAAATTATTACTCCTTGACATCATTAAATTGGTGCCTATTTTGTTTGATAAAACATCTTAGCTTAATTTTACCTAAATATTCTGAGGTTTGTTAGAGGTGTAAACCCACATTGAACATTGTGCACGATGTACTAGGGCGAGTTTGCCAGCAACGAAATTGAGTTACTGATGGAAAAAAATAATAACACCTTGAAAGCTTGCTGTTCTTGGGTGTATCATTTGTTTGTGTTCCATACTTTAGCATCATACAAATTCTAGCCACTTAAACTTCAACGACAAATGTCGAAATGTACAATTCCGTAAGATTTTTTGGTACATTTTCGTCCAGATATCCCACAACTTCATAAATCACTTATAGGTATAATAAATAGTTGGTGTGCGCATCTGCGCTGCGTACTCTCTCGGCGTATGCCTGTAATTCACGGCTGATGAATAATTCACCATCCGAAAGACCAATTGTTTACCTCGCCGCCATTGCCCACGACACTATCTGCATTTATATTAAACCATCACGCTGAGCCTGCCATGTTGCCCAGCAATCATCTCACTGGTTTTATATTCACTGGTTTCAGTTATTTTATCGGTGGTTCTTCGTACTTGCTCATAGTTTAAAACATCGGCAACGCGAGTCGGTTCGTGTAGTTGAAAATGTTTGAAATAATTTTGGGATGTTGGCAAACTTCTAGGATTAAATTTTGAATGCAGTGACACAAAACCGACATAGTTACCGCATCATTACACGGTGGAAAAAGTAATTATTAGAATAGTAGTAACATCATGCTCGTTTCTTCTTTTTTATCGGGGTAAAATTATCATATGAATCCCACACATACTGTCAGACTTGTACTGACTAAAATTCACGGTGATCCTTACCCTCCAATAGCCTTTCACGTTCCAGGGTCACGGTTATCTGATGAGACAGTCCCTCGGCCATCCTTCTTTCTTCTTCAGGTTAGGTATAGAGGCAACCAGTAGGTAATGTAACTTCTTTACCTGTAATTTTGTTACAAGTAACAGGCGAGCCATAAACTAATTAATCACTGGTGAAAAACCCAATATCACTTCAGGTATAAGAAGAAGCAATACGTATTAACGTGAGCAGTGGTGGCCCAGTGGTATCAGCCCCGACTTACGAGTTGTAGGTCGAGGGTTCGAACCCACCCTGTAGCATTACTTTGTGTCACCACTGCTCTCAAAACGGTGAAGGAAAACATCGTGAGGAAACCGGCATTTCCGTAAACCATGAAATTCGAAGACATGTGATATCTGCTAACCCGCACTGAGCCCACGTGTTGGATTATGGCCCACTCCCTCTCACAAGAGGGGAGGCCTGTGTCCCAGAAGTGGGAACATTATAGACTGATGATGAGTACGTATTAAAAACAGACACATGATGATCATGTAATGTGATCACAATGTATGCTACACAATAATAATGAAATGTTGTAATAATAATGGGTGTGTTCAGAATTAGCTCAAACTTAACTGAAATAGGACAAAGTTGACTCAGTTGAAATTGGCTCGAGTGTGCGCGTCGACTAACTTCACAAGTTTGCGCTAAGTATAGTTGCATCACTTGCAATGCTGACTTACTGTCATATAGGGTAAAGGAAGATTATTTGGTGAGACAGGCAACTCAGTGATAGAGTCTTAAAAGTCTCTCAAAACGTTACCTATGCATGCAGTAATGTGAAATGATGCAACTAGTTCACCACTAAACTGGACAAGATGTAGTGACACATCGTTTTTAGAGACTTTTAAGACTCAACAACTGAGTTACCTCTCTCATCAAATAATCTCTCTGTACCTTATGCTATTATCATACAATTTGTATGAGAAGCTCATCCATTAAAGTTCCATATTGATAGCGTTACGCTAGTATATCCTATCGAACGGTATATAAAAGAGGTATAGCTAATAATATAAACAGGCGTGGCGTTGACCTAACCACAATTATACATACTTTTCTTGTATCTATCTCTGTTGGTACTAATTGATTCTGGCTTTGAAAAGACAAGTGTGTTCTCAAGTATTACTTTTTTGTTTGGTTGTTTTAAATTGGTTTGCTCTTGTCCTAAACGGAGCGAGCTCTCCCAAACGGAACTAGAGTTCTAGTATGCACCTACGGAATTAAGCAAAAACTGTTTCGCGCTGGGCTTCAACCGGATGGTAGTCATGTACTAGGTGGCACTGGTGAGGGTTATGGGAGGCCTACTACTGACCCGTCACTGCAGGTTACATTTAGTCCTGGGTAGACCGCTACGACGTGAATCCCACCCACCCTAATACGTTAGTATAATGCTGCAATAAATCCAACCTTGAGTCACATTTTCAACTATAGACATTTGGAGCAAAGCAAACATACAAATTTCTATTGGATTTGCAACGTTAGGCTAACTACAGAAAACTGAAAATACAACAGCACGTTCAACAGTTCAAATTACCACCTTCGGTACCCCAGAAATACTATATCGCCTGGCCTTCATAGCAGTAGGCACCCTAGCCTCGCGCTAATCTAGTAGCGTCAGCACAAAAGCGCGATAAGGCAGGGACAGGCGTCGGCCTATCACTGGTATTTATTGCCGTGATACAATTATCGCGCGATTTATCTGCTGACGGTACCTTCAGGCAGTGGACTATTGTCGAATTTGTAAATGGGACGATTTGAGACTGTATTGTCTAGATTTTCAATATGAAATCATCTTTATTTTAAAACAGATACAATTTTAAACATGACTGTTGTATTTGTACATTAAAGAAATCAATCAAATCAATTTAGGTAGAAAGTGAAAATCCATACTTGAGTTTTTTTCTATGTCCTCCAGTATTGGGAAACGGAAATTTAGAAAAAGAAAATCATCTGATTGACTCTTGGAATTGGAAGATGTCTTTCATTTAACATCTTCAAGCAGACACAACGTCATCACTGGAACGAGATCACATCTTCAACATCCACTAGTAGATCAAGCTGGTATTTAACACCGGGAATGATCAACAGTAACCAAATAGCTTTGTCATTTTTGTCCATATTGGTTAAATCGTTTCTAATAGCAAAATATTTTGTGTCATTTCCGACAATTTTGTAAAATAATGTATTATTTGGGTCTCGTACTTACCCTTCTACATTATCTTCAAAGAATATACCGAAAATAAAAAGTAAATCTCCGTAGTCGTCCCTCATCAAACGATCGCTTAATACAAAATACCCTATCTCCCTTCGATCTTGAGTACCCGCATAATCTCACAGGGTTCGTTAGTCGTCCAAAGACGCTCGGCTCAAAGACTTGTCGTATCTGCTCTCATCTCATCGTCTCATCTGCATGGAACACATCCTAATCGACTACTTTGTTCAGACAGGACGATTAATTACACCTGCAAGTTTACTTTTGGACGAGGAAATTTAAATTGAAGCTGGTTTTTTTTGGTCAATGCTCTTTGTAGAAATGGTTAAGAATAAGAGATATTTTATGTTTTATAACCTGTGTTGTTGTGTTTAATAAATTAATTGGTCAATTCATGGATTGTGTTAATTTTTTCTGTTGTTCAAAGCAAACTACAAATCTACTTATTAGGATGAATTTTACTTAAGTAGGTTTTTTTTTTTTTTTTTTAGCGTGGTAAAATCATCAAATGAGACCTCCAACCCCGGGCAGGGCGGGAGGTACTGTCAGACTTGTACTGACTAAAATCCACGGTGTCCTTCAGTAGCCCTTTATGTTCCGGGGTCACGGTAATAGAAATAAATCCCGCGACCCCGGCAGGCTTTGGCCCTCTGAGAGGGGGGGCCCCGTCATTTTGCTGACAGCTCTTTGAGGCGCGCGTGGAACACGACGCGCCGTCGACCCGGGCATGGTCCATGGTCGGACAGCGAGTTGCCCTTTACTCGCTGTCCGCATGCCCTACTTAAGTAGGTAAGGTATTGTTAGTAGTGACGACCTATGAAAGGCGGCAGGAAGAGACTGGATGAAGAAAGCTCAAGACAGGGCTCAGTGGCACACATTGGGAGAGGCCTATGTCCAATTGTCCAGCAGTGGACCAACACAGGTTGATGATGAGATAAGGTATTGCTTAAATACATAATCAACGTTCCAATGCAGGTTTATGATGCCAATTTAAATTAATGTGACTATATTATCATATCAAAACTAGACAAGAATTCTCATAACAGAGCAGCTCTACGTAAAATTAGTTTCTTGGTTTATTAGACTCTTCACAAATAATGTTACGACAAACTCTTATATAGTAACAAAATTTTTGTTTCGTACAAATGCTTTCCTACTTATAAACCATAATAGAACAGCGAGTTTATTCAAATTGACTAAAAAACATTAGTTTTGGCGCAGTCGGGTAAATAGAGCCAGTTTCTTTCTATAGCTTTGTGTGTTTTATTCATAAAGTGCGTATCTACTGAAGCTCAAATTATATCATTCAAGTGAAGATATTATAGCCCAATTTGACAAGTTTAGAGTGGGCAAGATTTTAACAACCGATTACATTATAAATTCGAATTATACTAAAACTCCTGAAAATTCCACGAAATTTCTGAAGCGCTTTCGTAAATAAAATATAGTGAAGTAAAATAACACGGGTCTTACACGGCTCATAAACAAAATAGCGATGTAAATCAAAGAGAAACAGTTTGAGTGCCGCCCTACATTCTACTGAATATGTTACTTTGTACCTGAATTATGTTTTTGAAGCCCAAATATAGACTTTATGAAACAGAAATAAACTTTCTTTTGACTACACAATCCGTTGCGCGTTTTAAATTACTGCTTCAAATGTTTTGACTAAATAACTCAGCAAGAGTACTTGAATTAAAAATTTTCGTGTTGATCATTATAATTCTATTTGCAGACTGTACATTATAAACCAAATGCTTCTAATAAAAATGTGTGAGGCGTCCCTGAGGCCTAACCTGAACTTCGGACGTATTTATTCCCAAACATTACCCAGTCACCAAAATATTATTCAGCATTACTTTTGTGTCATATTTGCAAAATATTCGGACTTATTCTCTACAATTATGTGGTCCATAACTTATGATGTTGAACTTCTTTCAAGTCCAACATCATAAGCATCATAGTATTTCATGGTAAAAATATAATTACATTTTAGATATTTTTTTATCTAGAACATCAACAAGATACATACATTTAGTCTGAGTAGCAGCATGGAGGATGTTGCGCGGTTAGTGGCAAAAGACTCGCCCTGTATTGTTTGGGACTGTGAGAATTTTCTATCATTTTCCATTATTTTCCATGTCTCACCATCACAGAGCAAAAATATCTTATTTCTAAATACGAAACATACATCTGAAAGCAGGTAAAATGACACATAACCAAATGAAACAGCGATAAGTCTCGACTTCATATAAATCAGAAGACAAGACGCGTGAAATTGCTAGCGTCGGGAGTTATGTATCGAGAGGCTGGCGGCAGGCGGCGGGCGGCAGGCGCGGACTGCCGCCCGCTGCTCTGATAACCAACATGCATTTCTGTAGTCAAAACGTTTCAAAATACATGCATTAGAAAAATTCTGACCAGAGAAGACATTTCAAGTATTGTACATACTCCATAAAACTTTGTTGCTACAAGAACCGGGCGAAAAGGTTTCTTACCCCACTAAAATTAAAGTATATTTTGTAAATTGAAACATGGAACAAACGAATGGTCGCAGGAATAACGAATTACCGTGACTCCGGAACGTAAAGGGCTAATGAAAGGCACCGTGGATTTTAGTCAGTACGAGTCTGACAATCTCTCCTGCCCTGCCCAGGGTGGGAAGACTCATTTAATGATATCATCACGATAAAAATGTGCGTTTTTTATATATTTAAACTCACAAATACGCACAGTTACTATTGAAATAAAGGTTAACTCACTTATATACTCGTCAAAACAAAATAGGGGCCACTTATTAAATTGCACTTTAACCAAATATTACTCTTATTCTGTGTACATAATAGATGGTAAATACCTTGCTATAGTTTATTTCAAGTATTAATATTGTTTCTACTGCATAATTGGAAATTCATAACTTTTTTTTAATGAGATATTTGAGATTTCTTAGAATTTACCGTTTGGTGTTTCTTATTTTTCAAACTTCTAACGGAATTTTCTTCGACTTATACAGCAAGTAGGCTATAACGATTGTTTAATCTCATAATGCCATTTCTTCGGAGACATATGGATGCAAAAACAGCCACTTGGGGTGTTACCTTAATCCAGGGGGGGCATAGCCAGAACAGGTAGGTCTTATGGTGGAATATTCGTAACCAGTGGTTCAAAAAGTTTGAAACTGGTCTCAAAAGACGGGTAATATCACCAGACATCGTGATCCAGGAAGAAAGTAAGTAAGTAAATCCTAGGAAGACCATTAAGTTTGGTTAACCACGCAAATAGACCGAAAATCTACCGCGCGGACCGTACAAACTCCATTGCGTTGAGATACAGGCACCCCTATAATTGACTAGACTATTCCGAATCGACTCCATGAAGACTAACAATACTCAAGAAGATGCTTGGTTCTCCTCCAGTTAACTGGAGCGTATGGTGCAAATCGTGAAACATTTGCAAAGAGAAAAATTATTCAACTGTTTTGAATGGGCTTCATTGCTTTTTATTTATGACTGCAGGCTTATTTTTTTTTAATAAGACTGATTCATTAGCGTATAGAGAAGATCTAAACAACAGGTTTCAGATCCTTGCACTCTTGAAACAGACTGTTCCGATGAGATCTGAATTATGCTCTGGGGCGGTTGTCTCTATCACGCAAAACTGAGCTCGCACTTCGTAATAACGTTGCTGTAACTGCTCAAAATTGCGTAGCGAATGTGGTGCAACTCCACATTATCCCATTCGCACATCAACGAGTACCTGAGTTCATCTTCAAGCAGGATAATGGTCGAGCGAACACGTCGCGACTAACAGTGCACACATTCGCTGACGTTCAAATTACGATGTTACAGTGGCTACTCAGGATTTTTACCTAAGTTTTATTCAGCAATTAAAAGATGGGTTAAAGAGGAGTGCAAAAGAAAGTAAAATTCCCATCAACACCCAGCTGGATCTCATTAATTGTCTGAAAACTTGCTGGTAGAGAATCCCAAAGAAAATGTTTGGTATTTAATCCTGAACATTCCACATCCATTAAAATGAGTAACACAGAGATAACAGAGTTAAAAGAGAAGCTTTAAAGAACAGTTTGGAACATTAAAGACGTTATTTTTTCGAGTTTTTTGATATTTTGTGTAAGTTGATACATCCCTGCAATTCCCCACTTTTCATTCAATTTCATTTAATTTAACGATTGATTGGAATACAAACTTAATTTTTGTGTATTTCCAAGTAAAAACGTTAATATTAATCAGATTCAGTCATCATAACCAGTAATATTTAAATATTATTTAATAAATCGACAAAAATCAGTTGGCCCTTATTTTCTTTTGAGTAGTATAGGTGTAGCATGCGTTTGAAATGAGTTACAGATAAACTTAATGGACTTCGCAATGGATAGCAGGCTATATAATGTACTTACACTTAATACCTGTATAGATGAACACATTGCCTGACTCGCAAACTACAAATGGATTTATAAAATTTAATGATTACTTTTATAATTCAAGATCTATTATAACTTTTTAATTCGTAAGCTTTACAGTCGTATCGTTTGCAGACACCCTAAACTGGAGATTGAATTCAGAGGCAGAGAGATTATTAATCTCGTCCCTCCAGCATTTCATATCACGATATTGTATTCCATTTAATATGACCTAAAACATCGCGACTTTTTCAGAGGAAATTGATTGTGTAAGAGTTTTCTTTCTTGAGCTCAAACAGTACAGATATTTAGCTAGTACGTATACATTTTTGTTTTACGTAAGGTTCATATTTGTGTGGCAATATAATGAAATGACTTGTGTCTGGAAATAGAGATATTTTTGGCTGATGTGATATTGATAACAATCGGATTGTTTTATATTTTTTCTATATTTCAAGGTAAATACTGAAAAAACTGTGTATATTTCAGTTCGTCATATCAATAATCTATCTTCTATCTATATCTATTCTATCTATATCTATCTATCTATCTTCTATATCTATATCTATATCTATCTATATCTATCTATATCTATATCTATATCTATATCTATCTATATCTATATCTATACCTATATCTATCTATCTATCTATATCTATACATATAATAAAACTGTAGAAAAATCGTTTTTGTACATCAAAATAAAATCCAAAAAAAATAGCTAGGGTGTTAAAGGACAACCAATAGGCCCATTTCTAGCATTTTTTGAAATTTTGTCTGTTTGTCGGTTTGTCTGTTTGTATGTTTATATGTCCGAGCATCACGTAAAATGCACGAAATCAATGTAAATAACTTATATACACAACTATTTAGCGTGACTTGAGGTAACATTTAGTTTTTGTTTCATTGCAATCGGTTTAGTCTATCAAAAGTTATTCGAATATAAAGTGTTTCAGAAGTAAAATTACGGTCAGTTCACACCAAGACGCCGTAGTTCATAGCGCGATCTAGCTTCGATTCTGCTACATATTCAAATAAAATTCATCTAATGATGATGATAGGATGGGATAGGATAGGATGGGATAGGATAGGATAGGATGGGATAGGATGGGATAGGATGGGATAGGATGGGATAGGATGGGATAGGATGGGATAGGATGGGATAGGATGGGATAGGATGGGATAGGATGGGATAGGATGGGATAGGATGGGATAGGGATAGGATGGGATAGGATGGGATAGGATGGGATAGGATGGGATAGGATGGGATAGGATGGGATAGGATGGGACAGGACGCGACAGGACAGGACAGGACGGGTCAGGACAGGATAGGACGGGACAGCTCGGGACGGGACGGGACTGGACGGGACAGGACGGGACAGTACGGGACAAGACGGGACAGGACGGGATAAGATGGGATAAGATGGGATAAAATGGGATAAGATGGGATTAGATGGGATAAGATGGGATAAGATGGGATAAGATGGGATAAGATGGGATAAGATGGGATAAGATGGGATAAGATGGGATAAGATGGGATAAGATGGGATAAGATGGGATAAGATGGGATAAGATGGGATAAGATGGGATAAGATGGGATAAGATGGGATAAGATGGGATAAGATGGGATAAGATGGGATAAGATGGGATAAGATGGGATACGATGGGATACGATAGGATACGGTGGGATACGATGGGATACGGTGGGATTTCGGAGGGAGACCTTTTTACCCGACGCTTCGCACAAAAAAATACATTGGTAATTTCCGACATCCACGCGAACGAAGTCGCGGGCACAGCTAGTTCATAAAAAAACGTGAAACAAAAAAGCGGAGGACATAGCATGAGATTTGGTTCAGTTAAATATTACATAATTCTTCATGTACGACAAGAGCATAAAGCTGTTTTAAATAGTTTTAAAACTTAACTATTTAATGATGTGACACTAAGCTATCTTAATATGCCTTCTTCTTGTAGGCTCATATTTTTGAATGTAATTTTTAATGCCAAAAATTTTACGCTGATGTACTACAACTGATTCTCATTGATAAAATGGTTTTCCACAGTTTTAGGCTATTAAATTCCCGTTACGACTACAAAAATTTCACGAATGACGGCCAACAGCTTAACGTGCTTTCCGAGCTCCGGAGTACTCTGCGACACTACTGACTAACTTTTTTAATTTGCCTTAACCCAGCCATTTTACAAATGAATATTCATTTACATTTTCAGTAATTTTCCATTTCAATTTATTATTCGAGTTTCCAGTCCGGCGAAGACAGAGTCGGCTGAATGCTTTAAGTTTTAGATTTGATTCAATTCGCCTTCAATTCGCAAGAAGTGTTGCAAATATTGTAATTAAAGTGGATTCATTTTAGTAAGTTGGCAACTCCATCAGCATCGGAAAAGTCTGGATAGTGCCAACTTTAGATTTACCACTGTTAACTTTAAGTTAACAATGAGTTTGGATGCTTGAACTTTAATCGAGAATGTGTGTTTAATCCTAATAGATTTTACGTAGTATTAGTGTGTATGAACTTAGAATTATTCATGATCCAAAATATTGTACGTTTATTTGAGTAATCCATTAACAACGCTTACGATTTTCAAAATAAGCACCTAAGTAAGTAATATGCCACTATATTACAACGATATTAAATAAAGCACTATCCAACCCTACATAACCCCCTAAGCCCGGTCTGTCGGACCCCGCGTAAGAACTCAGCGGCATACTTAACCGTGCAGCGAGTCATTAGAGCGTGTCGGCGTGTTATTGCAGGGCCCCGGAGACCCGCGACAAATCGCCGCTCAGCCTGAATTACTCACACTCGTGTTATTACGTCGCTTGTTACACGGTTATGTATTTACTGCCGAGTATTTTAGGTAAATTGCTCAAGAAAGATAGGGCTGTAAATTTTATGATAACTCGTTTTGTGATAAAAAGGAGATAAAGAGAGTCAATCTAAGAACATAATTATTTGCAGAAACTCATGGATTTTTCTTCATTACTGCTTCATTTCATTAGGTTCATTTAATTACATACTTATGCCAAGCTTGTGAGTAGTAGTCTTTCGGAGAAATATATTTTAATTGGAAAATTCTATGAATTTGGAACTTTTATTTTAAAAAATTGGTATATCATAGACTTATTAGGCTCATAGTTCCTTATATACTTAGGATAGGATGCTTTCAAGCTTGACAAAACCTGGAAACCTGGGATCATCATCCCAGGGTGTAATTGATCATCATGTGCTTAGAGAAGTCTGTATTTGACTGTGAATGTGCACAAAAATACAGTTTAACAAAGTAATTATTTATTTAAAGCAAATATTTCAAATCAATCCAAAACTTTTCAAAGAAAAAAAATACGACACAACAAGCCTTACAAAAAAGCCCTTTAGAAATAAGAATCACATCTTATTCCCCATTCGACAATCGCACAAAATGGGCCACAACTATCGGCTCAAAAATATCTCGCGATAGTTCGTTTAGAGGCGAAGTAGGCAAGGTGCAGACTGGGAGCCATCCTTACGGTATCAATACGCTATTTATATTTATCGAGGGTACTCTTAGCTGTTCAGTGTGATTTATGCCTTATTTTCGAAGCTAGTAGCGCGCTCCATCTGATAGGACTATCGCTTCTGTTTTTTGGCAAAGAGTTTTTTTAGAGCAACTGTATTATGGTTATATGTCTTGGATCGGTGACTGATTTTTGTGCTTCGGGATAACAACCTTTTCTTATTCTAGTTTGCTTGGCAGGTTTATTTTCATATAAAGAATTCTTTTATGGTCTTGTTGAGGAGCACAGCATCCTGATAAATAAACACTCTTGTACATAGTAAATAAGTATTTAGATAGTAAATAGTTTCTGTGTGTAGATTTATTTAATTGTTCAGTTTTAAGCCAGTATGTTTCTCACGCTTTGAAGTTATATTAGCTATAATAAAGTATTGTTCGAGCCCAGGCCTTTTGGCAGCCTCGCACAGCTGCAAGGTTTAAATGTTTATTATACAGAGAAACTACATTGTAAACTAGCAATTAAGAAAAAGTAATTGTCAGAAAGGTAACGTTTAGGGCCTTATTTTAATTGTCTAAGGCCTTAACAAATGCCGACTGTAATGTTTATAACGCTGGGCTTCCCAGAGCCCATTTTATATTGTTATAAGGAAACAATGCTTAATATAGTTTTAGTTGTAAGAAAAATACCATGATAGAACAATAGACAAAATACCCCGCGCTATACATGTGTGTGTAAACGACGAGCGTAGGCGGGAAGAGAGAGAGAAAGCGTGGGGGCGATTCACCCCCACTCCTCGCCTACGGTCGAGCGTATAAATATAGCGCGGGGGGCATGTAACGGGAGTCTGGTGTCGAACGCCTCAACAACAACAACAACATCGATTATTGTACTCCGTGTGAATATAACACTTTTCAAGTAACCTCAGTGCCGTTTTATCTTTCTGATCCAAATTAAAACCCCGCGCCTGAATATTCTACAAGTTTGGTCCTTCGAGCCGGATCAGGGAGATAGCGTGAAAAGCGAAAAACGTGAAAATGAGTGAGAAAAGTGCCGTCACAACGAGAAGCAAGCTGAGGCGGTTAGAAGAGGACGTCCAAAGGAAGAGGGCTCTCGAAGCGGACTCCGGCGTACCCTCGGACAGGGCTCCAGGCTCAACATCAACAGCGCCAACCCTACACCCGGAACAGACGCAAGTCATCCCACTGACAGGTCCCGGTAGAGTCATAGACTACCGGGGTATGTCGACGTCAGTGCGGTCGGTGGCAGCGAGAACAATAAGATCCGGTACCAGCGTCACCTCGTCAAGGAACAGCCAGAAGAGCGCCGAGTACCGGCGCCGACGAGCCGAGTATGAGGCTGAAAAAGAGTTGGTGCAAATGAGAGAAAAATCTGAAAAAGAGTTGGTGCAAATGAGAGAAAAATCTGAAAGAGAGTTGATACAAATGAGAGAAAAATTAGTGCAAAAGAAGTTAGAAGCAGACCTAGCAGCAATCGACGCGGCCGCCGAGGATGATTTGTGCTCCGAAGCGGAAGAAACAACCGCGTGCCGCGTAGAAGAGTGGGTCACGCACACGACGCCCGTCGCGACCCGTCAAGAACAAGTGTCGACGTGTCAGAACATGCCACCGCCACTGGTACAGCCCGAGGCGAATACCTGCGCCTCCGATGAGTGCGCCCGCGCCCGTCCCGCACCGCGAGCCCGCGTACCCAGCGACTCCGATAGTTAACGCTGGCACAGCACGCGCGTCGAATCGCGACGTACCCGAGTGGGACATGGGCGCCGAAAAAGTCAACAAGGTCAGGTATACACACGATAGAAAAATAGACCAGCTGGAGGAAGAAATCGCGCGCCTCGCACGGCCGCGGCCGGTACCTAGACAGGCCTACGAACTGCCAACGTTTAAAGGCGACCCGGCGGAGTGGCTGTCCTACAAGAACATGTACCACGACACGACAACGATGTACGAGTTCAAGCCGCACGAGAATCTCGCAAGGTTGAAAACGTCGCTACAAGGCGAGGCGAGAATAGCGGTGGAAGACTTACTTCGAGCATCGGCCAGCCCGTCAAAGATCATGAAGACTCTGGATGAAGAATACGGGCACCCCAACCTCATTTTAGAGTACGCGTTGAAGAAAGTACGCGAACTACCGAAAGTGACTGAAAGCGGCCGCGAATTAAGGAGATTCTCAACCACGGTGAGAAATTGCGTGTCGCTGCTGAAGAGTGTGAGTGCTAACGGGTACCTGAATAACCCGCAGCTGGTGAGCGAGCTACTGAATAAGCTCACGCCGGTACATCGCGCACAGTACGGAGACTTCGCGATGGGGATGGCGGCGAGTCAAGGCCTGGACATGAGGGTGTCTCCGAGTCTAGAGACGCTCTCAGAATTCCTGAGTAACCTGGCACGTGCGTCGTCATACTACGTGCAGCTGGACATGCCCGCGGCTGCGCCGAACAAACCACGAGCAAGCGCGCCACCAGCGAGGATAGCCAAGAACATACAGCGGCTGCACGTACACGCCAATGAGGAAGAAAACACGCGAGCTCCGAGCGTAGAAGATTCGTGTCATCTGTGTAAAGAAAAACACACGCTCGCATCATGTAAGCGGTTCAATGATTTGGACGTCAACGAGCGCTGGGCGTTCGTCAAAGAACAAAAGCTCTGCTTTAATTGCTTGGAAGGCAGGCACTCGAAGAGAATGTGCCGCAAGAAGAAATGCGCCACCTGCAACTTCGCGCATCACAACCTCCTACACGTCGATAAGAAGCCAGAAAGTGTGACGAACGTCAGCGATTACAACGGCAAGGCGCTTCTCAAGATCATGCCGGTGCACGTCATCAGCGAAGGCAAAGAAGAGAGCTGCTACGCTCTGCTGGACGACGGTGCGACGGTATCGCTGATCGACAGCGTCCTGGCCGGGAACGCCAAGGGCGAACGGGTGCCGCTAACGATTAAAAGTGCGCGTGGACAACAAATAACGGACAAATCGTCGCGAGTGATTAGTGTGGGAGTGCGCGGACCCAACGGACAAATACATCAAGTGAAGTGCCGCACGCTCGTAGACATGGACTTGCCCTCGCAAACAGTGCCCGCCGCCGTCATGTCGGAGCATGCCCACCTACGCGACTTGGGATGCGAGGAAATGTGTGGAGCGAAGCCGCTGTTGCTGCTGGGCCAAGACAACTGGGAGCTGCTCGTCGGCAGGGAAATGCGCCGGGGCAAATCAGGTAAGCCAGTTGCCTCTTTGACCTCGCTAGGATGGGTCGTGCACGGACCTTTAGGTTCAACTAATTATAATAGGCAATCTGTAAATTGTATTAGTGTAAGCACTGCGGATTTGCATAATTTAGTGAAGAAACAATTCGAGTTAGAGGCCATAGGGATATCGGAAGTACCGCGTAAGCACGCAGACATCGAGCGCGCCAACCACATCTTGGACACCACTAGCCGCCAGTCAAACGGTGGAGCTTGGGAAGTGGGTCTGTTGTGGCGTCAGGACAACCCTCAGTTGCCTGACAACTACGTCAACGCGAAGTCGCGTCTGTCAGGAATATTGCGCAGGTTCAAGAAAGACGCGACCTATGAGAAAGCCTACATAGTTCAAATAGAACGACTGTTAAAGGAAGGGTACGCCAGCAAGGTAGACGGTAAACTCAACTCTGAGCCCGTGTGGTACCTGCCCCATTTCGGGGTCACTAACCCCAACAAGCCGGGCAAGTTACGTTTAGTGTTCGACGCCGCCGCGAAATACGAAGGTACGTCGCTAAACGATCACCTTTTGACTGGACCCGACCTACTGAACCCATTATTAGGGGTACTATTTAAATTTCGTTTGGGCCCTGTCGCGTTCACAGCGGATATTGCCGACATGTTTCTCCGGGTTCGAATCCGGGAGGAAGACCGCGGGGCACAGCTGTTTTTGTGGGCAGCGGACAGCAACAGGGAGCCTGAAATATATAAAATGAATTCTATGATATTCGGTGCAGTATCGTCGCCTACATCCGCGATTTATATATTAAATAAAAACGCGAGTAAATATGAAGAAAGTCACCCCGACGCAGTGGCAGCGATCAGGAGGAACCACTACATGGATGACTACCTGGACAGTACGTGGTCTGTCGAGCAAGCCGGTCAGTTGATTGAGGACGTGACCCACATCCACGCCGAGGGCGGATTTGTGATACGGGGGTGGGTCACAAACTCTCAGGAACTGCGCGACAGGCTACGCACTGAGATGCCGGACAAAGTATCGCTGGACAAAGGAGAGGACAGTGTGGAACGGACACTGGGACTCACGTGGTCACCCGCCACTGACGAATTGGCTTTTGATCTGTCCTTCAAGAGATTGCCGAAGGAGATCACGGAAGGGCGGGTGGTACCCACGAAACGAGAGTTCCTCCGTTTCATCATGTCGATATTCGACCCACTTGGATTTTTGTACCCGTGCGTCATACAGTCACGGATTTTAATGAAAAAGATCTGGAGCACGGGTATCGGCTGGGACGAACAGCTGAGACAAACTGAGGCGCGCTGCTGGTTTGACTGGCTTGATAGCTTGCAGCATCTCGCGAACGTATCGGTGCCTAGGTGGTACGGGTTGTGTACAGACCACCTAGAGCTGCACGCCTTCGGTGACGCGAGCGAATCCGCGTACGCAGCGGTAGTCTACCTGGTCGGGGTGGACGTCTCCGGGGAGAGAAACGTCGCGAACGTAATGGGCAAGGCCAGGGTGGCCCCTCAAAGAGTGGTCTCGATCCCACGGTTGGAGCTGCAGGCAGCCGTTTTGGCTTGCAGACTCGCGGAAACCGTCGAAAGGGAGCTAGGAGCCACCATAAAACGGAAATACTTGTGGACGGATAGTAAAACCGTACTAAAATGGATAAATTCGGACGCGACCGAGTTTCAACGTTTCGTGTCTCATAGGTTAGCAGAAATAGATAACAGGTCAAAGAGGTCGGACTGGCGTTGGGTTCCCTCGGCGCAGAACCCAGCAGACAAGGCAACCAGGTTGGATTGGCCTAATAACAGCAGCGAGTGGCTGAGTGGCCCTCCGTTTCTTCGCTGTCCACAGGAGCAGTGGCCGGTGAGCGACGACATGAGCGGTGTTGCAGAGGCGGACCTGGAGCGGGTACAGGGCGTACACGTTGCGAGCATGCCACCTGAGCCGATGCTGACGTACGCCCGGCTGCCGACCTGGACGCGCGCCCTGTACGTCATGGCGCGCGTACTTATCTTCGCGGCGCGCTGCCGTAAACGACGGGAGGCGTGTGCCGTGACAGCTGCAGACCTTGACGAAGCAAGGTTACACCTACTCCGCCTAGCGCAGGCGGAATGCTACGCATCGGACATCGCGGCCCTTAGAGCCGGCCGCCCGCTGCCAGCCAACAGCAGGCTGCGCACGCTGGACCCAATGCTGTACGAGGATGGACTCCTGCGAGTGCGCGGCAGGCTGAGAGCTTGCAGCGAGCTGAGCTTCGGCGAGAGGCACCCCGTCATCCTGGACGGGAGGCACGACCTCACGCGCCGGCTCATCAGACATCATCACGAGGCGGCGCTGCACGCAAATCAAGAGGCCGTCGTGAACAGCATCCGAGAATTGTACTGGGTCACCAATTTGCGGTCCTCAGTTAAAGCTGTCACGGCAAGCTGCCAGCGCTGCCGCATTGAAAAAGCGAAGCCAAGGGCACCAAAAATGGGTGACCTACCGATCTCCAGGCTGGAGGTCACACGGAGAGCGTTCGTCCACTGCGGGGTAGACTACTTCGGCCCCATGGAGGTCTCCATCGGACGGCGGCGAGAGAAGAGGTGGGGCGTGTTGTTCACGTGCCTCACCACCCGCGCCGTGCACCTGGAGTTGGCATCATCTTTGAGTGCCGACTCGGCGATCCTTGCCCTGCGGCGCCTGATTGCGCGCCGTGGGCGACCATCGGACATGTACTCCGACCGGGGGTACCAACTTCGTCGGGGCGCACACCGAGCTACGCGCTGCCCTCCGTGAGATGGATCACTCACGATTGGCGAACGAGACTACAGGCCGCGGCATCGCGTGGCACTTTAATCCCCCGGCGTCCCCACACATGGGCGGATGCTGGGAGAGGCTGGTGCGCTCTGTAAAAAACGCGCTCAAGGCGACCCTGCGCGAGCGCGCCCCCCGCGAGGAGGTCCTCTACACCCTCCTCCTAGAGGCCGAGCTGGTCGTAAACAGCCGGCCACTCACCTACGTCAGCAGCGACGTCGAGCAACCGGTGGTACTCACGCCGAATCATCTCCTGCTGGGCACTGCCGCGGGGGATGCGCCATGTACGAGAGGCCACGCCCGCGACGAGGACGCGCGGCGGATGTGGCGCCGGGTGAACGCGCTGGCCGACCTGTTTTGGCGGCGCTGGCTTCGCGAGTACCTGCCGACGCTCCAACGACGCAACAAGTGGTCGGCTGACGAGCCGAACGTGAAAGTTAACGATGTGGTGTAGTGTTAGTGGACGAGAATAAGCCACGAAACCAGTGGACCAAAGGGGTCGTGCAAAGTGTTTTCCCGGGTGCGGACTCTATTATAAGAGTGGTCGATATACGAACGAACCATGGAGTCCTACGAAGACCAGTTGTGAAGGTTGTTGTGCTCCCGACCGATGGAAGTATGGTCGGTTGAACCCTCATACGGGGGGTGGAGATGTTGAGGAGCACAGCATCCTGATAAATAAACACTCTTGTACATAGTAAATAAGTATTTAGATAGTAAATAGTTTCTGTGTGTAGATTTATTTAATTGTTCAGTTTTAAGCCAGTATGTTTCTCACGCTTTGAAGTTATATTAGCTATAATAAAGTATTGTTCGAGCCCAGGCCTTTTGGCAGCCTCGCACAGCTGCAAGGTTTAAATGTTTATTATACAGAGAAACTACATTGTAAACTAGCAATTAAGAAAAAGTAATTGTCAGAAAGGTAACGTTTAGGGCCTTATTTTAATTGTCTAAGGCCTTAACAAATGCCGACTGTAATGTTTATAACGCTGGGCTTCCCAGAGCCCATTTTATATTGTTATAAGGAAACAATGCTTAATATAGTTTTAGTTGTAAGAAAAATACCATGATAGAACAATAGACAAAATACCCCGCGCTATACATGTGTGTGTAAACGACGAGCGTAGGCGGGAAGAGAGAGAGAAAGCGTGGGGGCGATTCACCCCCACTCCTCGCCTACGGTCGAGCGTATAAATATAGCGCGGGGGGCATGTAACGGGTCAGCTCGCCGCCTGACCGCCGCCGCGTACGGACGTCTCCCCGTGTGTGCTCCGTGCCTGTGCTGTGTTCGCCGCTGCGTCTCGTTGTGCTCGCACAACGTCTCGGTAGTCTTTCGACTACCAAACAAAACTGTCCTTTTCAGGACAATCGTCAAAACGTGTTTTTGCCCCTTCAGGGAAAATCCACAGTTTCGTGGTTCTTGGTGGAAACCTCACGGTGTCAACGAAACCAAGAGGGTGGTGCCCCAATCCATCCCGCCAAACCCCTTCAGGGCGAGGTTAATTTATTGGAGTCGGGAGCTGGGACCTTGGCCTTGGGGGATCTCCTAGTCAAACCCAGTCTCTGGTTTCGTTCACAGCAACACACCTGGTGTCGGTTGGGTGTGTCTACCCCTTCGCACCAGACCCAAATAGGGCCCTGTTGCACATTAAGATTGGCAACAGGTTTACAAGCTTAGGGCACACCTTAGGTACTCACCTCACTGCCGCACACAATCCCTAGGCAGGGGAGGCTACTCATCCCCGGGCGCACCCACCCGGGGAGTTAGTCTGATAGGCTTTTCCCCAATTTTTAAGGGAGCTTCACTCCCATGCCATCCACTTAGGATGGCTCCTCCTTCTACTGAGGACCTCCTTGTGGGGTTACTCAGAGACATCGTCGAGAACAACAATCTCGGCGATGTGTATGTTACTAGGCTCAACGCTATTGAGCAACTCATTCAAGATAGGCGCGAATCCCCGCTATCTCCCCCGTTAGCCGATCAAGGCATTCCCCCTCAGGCCCCAAAGTCTATTAAGACTCGTGAACCCGCGATCCGCGTCCCGACCCAACCCGATGCCACCCCCGGACCTTCAGTCCCTCAACCTTCCTTGCCCGAACGTATGGACACGTCCGGCCCAGTCGAGTCTGATTGTGAGATCAGTGACTCAGCCGGTTCCTCTGATGAGGACTTTACCGTGGTCCTAGGTAAGCGCAAGGGAAAACATTCCTTGTCCTCAAAGGCCAAAAAGTCCCTCGCGGCTTTGCCTACCCCCTCTCCTCCGACCACTCGGGTCAACACCCCCACCCCTCCGCCGGCCCCCGCCAGCCGCCCCTCCAGCCCTAGGGCTACCCCCACCGCGGCTCCCTCTAAGAAGCCCAAACTTCCCCCTCCGATCTTCATTCACGAAAAGTCCAAATGGACTGATGTTTCAAGGGTCTGCGTGGACCTAAAAATCAATTTCATAAAGGCCACCAGTACCAACACCGGTATCAAGGTGTCGACCCCTACGTCTTCGGACTATAGGGAGCTCTCCCGTGTTCTTCGCTCGAGGAACATCCCCCACCACTCTTTTTCTCTCCCTGAGGAGAAGCCCACCCGTGTGGTGATCAGGCGGATCCCCAAGGAGATTCCCACCCAAGACGTCTTAGAGGACTTAAAAGCCCAAGGAATCCCCGTCTCCGCCGTCCACCGCCTTCACAAGGCAAGGGGCGGAGACCTGTACGACATGGTCTTGGTAATATGCGACCCAGTCGAATCAGGCCCCCATCCCATTTTTAAAGTCAGATCCGTGTGCTCCCTGTCGGGCATCTCAATTGAGAAGCCCTACAAAGCACATACTGTTGGCCAGTGTCACAACTGCCAACAGTATGGCCATAGCCAGTCTCACTGCTTCGCACCTCCCAGGTGCGTTAAATGCTTAGGTGACCATAGCACGGTCAACTGCCCCCGTCCTAAGGACAAGGCCCTCTGCCAAGATCCTCCTAGTTGCGTCCTTTGCGGCCAAGTTGGCCACCCGGCCAACTACCGCGGCTGCCCTAAAGCCCCTAAATCCACTTCTCCCAAACTGGCGAAGCGCGCTGCCGCCCGCCAGCAGAGGGAATCCCCATCTGTGAAGATTCCCTCTTCACAGATACCCAATAGGTTAGGTCCCCAACGCCCATCTCCCTGGAACGCGCTGAACCACCAAAGGGCTTTCCCAGCCCTTGGCCCAGCGCCCTCCAATCCCGCTCCTCCACTCCTAGACGTCCCCACTCCCCAGCCCGTGGCTCCCGTGACTGCTCCCGCAGCCGCTCGCAAGACCGCTCTTGCAGCCCCGGTTTTGGTGTCCCCCCCGTTAGGCTCCGGCCCCGTGGCCCTTGTAGACGATGAAGACATGCGGGTCATCATCTCCGCGTATAAGTCCGTTGAGAATTACGAAAATATTCTTAAGGCGTCGGCACGACAATTGGCCGCCCAACTCAGGGCGTCCAACGGTAGTCCCGACGCTTATAAGGCTATTTTCGCCTCTCACCCCCACGTTGGGGAAGCTCTTAAAGCCCTCCACCTAGTTTAATCTCCAATGGCTACTAGGAATAGGAACGTTCTCAAACCGCGGTCCCTCAGGTTAGGTTTCTTTAACGTTAACGGCATGCAAGGTCAGCGGGACGAACTCGCTACCTTCTTGCGCGATAACCAGTTAGATATTCTCCTTCTCCAGGAGACGTTCCTAAAGCCACACCATCGCGATCCCAAAATTGCCAACTTTCAGTTAGTTCGTAATGATAGGTCGCGTTGCCACAAGGGTGGTACTCTCATTTATTATAAAAAGTCCCTGCATTGTATCCCGCTAGTCTCTCCTCCCCTCGAGTCGCTCCTCGAGGTCTCAGTCTGTCGGCTAGGCATGACCGGTCATCAGCCCATCACCATAGTCTCCGCCTATTTTCCTCCTGCTACCGGTGCAGAGGATCAGTCCCTTCTCGTTAGAGATCTCACCTCTATCTTCGGCATGAGTGATTCCGTTATCTTAGCGGGAGACCTCAACGCCAAACATCCAGCTTGGAATAGCACTATTACGACCCCTAGGGGAAGAGTAGTGTTCAACCTTAGCTCCACCCTCAATTTTGACCCCGTTGCTCCCTATGAGCATACGCACTATCCCCACGATCCCAACTGTCGTTCCGATGTCCTCGATATAGCGCTGCTCAAAAATGTCAACCTTAAGTTGAACGCCATTGAGACGCTACACGAGCTTAATTCCGACCACCGTCCTGTGCTCTTGCACCTGACTCCGCGCACGGGTCCCTCCGACCCTAGCCAGCCTCCTCCTACCAAAGTGCAGACTGACTGGAAGAAAGTAAGCGAATTGCTGAAATCGACCTCGTCACCTCACTTGGACTCCATCCCCGACCACATTGTCTCCGTCGCTGACACGACGGCCGCCATCAACTCGTTTACAGAACACGTGCAATCCGTATTGACGGATTGCTCACGTGAAGTCCCAGATACGAGCGATCGTAAATGGAATCTCCCCGCTGACGTACGTGAACTGATAACCGAGAAGAACGCGGCCATCCGTGCCTACAGCAACTTTCCATGCGATTCGAACAAAGCCCACATGCGCAATTTACAGCGTGCTGTAAAGAAACGCATCGCTGAGTTTCGTTCGAATCGCTGGAACGACATGCTGAGCGAACTCGAGCCCACCCACCTAGCCTACTGGCAGCTGCAACGAAAGTTGCGTGCTACCGAAGAGGCTACCGTCCCTCCCCTCACCCGTCCCGACAAGAGCGTCGCTTTTGACGACTCTGAGAAGGCCGAGTGCCTGGCCGACAGCCTGGAATCTCAGTGCACTCCTAGCACCCAACCGGTAGATAGCAGTCACCTCCTCAAGGTAGACTCGGAAGTCGAACGTAGGTCCTCTCTCCCACCTGTAGAAGACCCTGATGATCCTCTGCCACCGGCCACGCCGGACGAAGTGCACGACATCATAAAAGGGCTCCGCCCCCGGAAAGCCCCCGGGACGGACGGTATCAATAATAGGGTTTTTAAACTCCTCCCCGCCCAGCTCATTATGTTATTGACCGCCATCTTCAATGGCGCTCTGAGCAATAATATCTTCCCCGAGGCATGGAAAGAGGCCACTGTTATCGGTTTCCCCAAGCCAGGCAAGCCCAAGTCTGAGCCCACGAGTTACCGACCTATCAGTCTCCTGAACGTTCTCGGCAAGATCTATGAGAGACTTATTTATAAGCGACTCTATGATTACGCCGAATCAAAGCGCCTCATTCCTGACGAGCAGTACGGCTTCAGGTCCGGACACTCGTGCGTCCAACAAGTCCACCGTATAGTCGAGCACATTAGCGCGGGCTTTCAGCGCGGTGCGATGACTGGTGCTCTCTTTTTCGACATCGCGAAGGCCTTCGACAAAGTCTGGCACAACGGCTTATTATATAAGCTCTACCACATGGGTGTGCCAGACCGTCTCGTGCTCATCATACGAGACTTCTTGTCGAACCGCACTTTCCGTTACCGCATAGGGGACGCCCTCTCCTCCCCGCACCCGATACGTGCTGGCGTCCCGCAAGGCGCCGTCCTCTCTCCCCTCTTGTTCACGCTGTTTACTAGCGACATTCCCAAGAGCAATAAGGCTCGGTTAGCTCTCTTCGCGGACGACACGGCCCTGTATTACACAGGCCGCAGTTCAACCGCTATAGCCCAAACCCTCCAGACCTCTGCCAACGTCCTAGGCGCTTGGTTTAGGAAATGGAGAATTGAGGTTAATCCCGATAAGAGTCAGGCGGTTCTTTTCACCAAACCGCGCAAACGTGATCTCCCCTCCCTCTCTCCGATCTCTATGTACGGCAAGCCGATCCCCTGGGCGAAGCAAGCCAAGTACTTAGGTGTGACGCTCGATAGTCACCTTTCCTTCCGCGAACATATCAAAAAGGCCCGCGACCGCGCGTCCTTTGTTATGGGTAGGCTTCACTTCTTGCTCACTGCGAGAAGCTCACTGTCACTTAAGTGCAAAATGCGCCTATATACCGCGGTTATCCGTCCCATCATGACATACGCGTGTGTCATTTTCGCTCATTCGAACCCTCGCGTCCTCTATAAAATGCAGGTCCTCCAAAACCGGTTTCTCAGGAAAGTCACGGGAGCCCCGTACTATGTCCGTAACGACGCCCTCCACCTCGACCTTAGAATTCCCACCGTAGCTCAGTTCATGAAGCGCCTTTCCAAGCGCTTCTTCGATTCCGCTATTAGGCACCCCAATCCCTTGATCGCATCGGCCGCCCGATACGAACCATCGCGTATCAGTACCACCCGACGCCCTAAGCACACCCTCGTAGAGCCCGACGACCCCATCACTCTCCTCCAGGAGAGCAGTAGGGAAACCAGTACTCTTAGGAAACACAGACACAGACCGACTCCGTCATTCCGCCCTCGCCGCCGAGGCCGCCCGTCGCGACGCCCAAGTCAATGCCCCCCCCGACCCTTGCAAGAGCCAGCCCGCGATGCTGAGCCAGTAGTTTTAAATTAGTCCCTAAATAAGATATTATTGTGATCCAGCCTGTCCCTTGCTGTCCTCTGTCAGTGACGTCCTAAGCCGAGGTCCGTACCCCACAGGGGGTGCCCTTAGCGAACGGTCACTTAGTTTATAGTTTTTTGCCTAGCTTGTAAGCTCTGGCTGGAGGCCTTAGAGTAAAATCTATGGCATCCACAGAAAAGTCCGGTTAAGCAGCACACAACCTCTTCTAGGTTGACCTGCGAGATGCCATTCCCAAAAAAAAAAAAAAAAAAAAAAAAAAAAATGTAACGGGAGTCTGGTGTCGAACGCCTCAACAACAACAACAACATCGATTATTGTACTCCGTGTGAATATAACACTTTTCAAGTAACCTCAGTGCCGTTTTATCTTTCTGATCCAAATTAAAACCCCGCGCCTGAATATTCTACAGGTCTACTTGCAAGTCATTGATCTGTTTCAGAACCTAAGTAGGACAAACGATGAGACAGTGAGGTCTGAATAGACTCGTAACATTTTGTATGTTTCACATACTTCACTAACAAAAGTTATGGAATCAGACTTTACGTTGCTGAAATCCATGACATTATGAAAAACCAGTGGCCCGCCCCGGCTTCGCACGGGTGGAACCCGGTCCTCTAAAACCCGGTCCCGTTGATTACAAACCCAAACAAAAAAATAAATATCTGAATCGGTTCAGCCGTTTTCGAGTTATGAGCTTAGCAATCCATTTTTATATTATAGAAGAAGATTGTAGTTTAAAGGTGCGTCACGTCACCAGCCTGGTTTAAAAAACAAAATGTTTCTATACTCCTATAATATGATATTTGTTCCCACACGTCAGTCACCGGCACGTGATCTGTCAGTAACGTCACCGGTCAGGCATATTTCCATACAAGTTTCAGTTACAAGGTGTTTATACGTATACGTTACGAACCTATAAATAATGTTCCAAAACTCTTATAAAATTCTGTGTTGCCAGTTTTAAAATAAATTCCTTATATAAATAATTATATCTAATAATAGTAACGACCATGTAAACTAGTAATAATAATTCCGCTATCTCGAGCAGTCGCCGGTAACTGGGCTGTCACGTGTGATTGATATTTAATCGAGTAATGCTCGGCTGGTAATTGTGCCGCGGTCTGTAATGATAATAACTTGTGTTAGATAGTGTGGTGATGTAATTGTAATTAATATCTGCCTGTAAATGGATCAGTTGCTAGGTGCTGGGAATTATTATATACTAGCTGTTTTCATAATTATCACACGAGAACATAAAATCAGGTTTAAAATGAGTATTAATTCAAGTTATAAATTATCTGTGAATTAAATTTCATTAAAATCCGTTCAGTAGTTTTTGCTTAATAACTAACAAACATCTATCCATCCATTCAATCTTATAAATAAATAAATAACCAGATTTAAATATGTTGCGATATTTTAGCGTATATTTAGAATTAAGCGACTTTGTTTTACACTGTGTTTATAAAATTCTACTATGAAACCTAAACAGACTCAAAACATAACAAGAACTTTTGCTCTATCTGTGTTATCAAACCCAAAATCACAGACGATAGAACCAAGCAACAAAATTAATGTTACATCAATAAACTTTAAACTAAAGATAAGGATTATTCTAACTAAAATTTAATTTAATTATTATAATGAAAATTGAAGTAAAATGATATCAGTTTCAGAATTAGATTGAACGAATATTATGTTACTGAAATATAACGTAATTTTCCAATAGATCAGGTTTGTAATACTGGTGATGGAATGATACTGGTCGGAACATGCAGATTTATAAAATATGTTCCATTCAATATAGCGAGTATTGTTCAGCGCGGTTGGAAGAACACATTAACGACCACAGAGCAGCAGAAATCAGTAGGGCAATAAAATCGTTGGTTCGTGACTTTTTTGTATGATAATTTTACAACAGTGAAAATCAATGCGAGAAACAATTTTTGTTGGAGTTGTTTTTAATTTTCTAAGATTGTTATAGCAATTACCTACCTAACCTTTCGAATAATGTCGAAAATTAAATCGGACATCACCAATAACTTAAGGCCCTTAAAAGATAAAAGTTGAACGAACTATTTACTTGTAGGGACAACTATCCAATTACTTTACCAAACCTCGAATTTGAAAAAGTCTACACGATATTCAGACCAAACTGGTCTCTATAATAAGGTTAATGACCCGAGCAGTCTTTATTGCAGACAAAATCACGATATAGAAATGACGTGTACGTATCGCATTAATAAAATGACTCCAGTTCCTACTCTGTGGCGTCTTATAAGGGAAGCCTGCGCGCAGGGGAATGCGAATAACACAATATTGCCTGCGAACGTTTGACCCGCGATAAATATCGCCATCACCCTTCCCTCTCGCACTAATCACGCAACGATAGCTTTATCTCTATCCCCCGCACACCTTATCCCGATGCCTAATGGAGAGGAATGTAGTGTACGAGACTCACTTAAACGACGTAAACAAGTGTTGACAGTTGAACTCTCTCGAGCCTTCTACGGCTTTATTTTTTTCTCGATGCATTAAAGGATTTCTTTTGTATCGCAAAACCCTTTGAGAGCGATGTGTCTATTAAAGCGAGCAGCAGAAATAAAAATGTTTGATCATATCGATTTTCTGGCGGAATTTTAATGGATAAAAGTTTGTATTGAAAATCCTTCAAAGAAAATACAACGTCGGGTAGAACGGCCACAGAATGTGGAAGTTATGCAAAGACCGAGATTGAAACTACGGTAGTTTGTGTTTTAGAACAATTAGCTTTATTTCGTTGAACAATGTTCGGTTTAAAACAAAGAGAGGAGAGCGAAATTTGTTTCGGACGCGCTGCTTACATATTGCTTTATCATCGTGTCGGTGCGTTAACAAACCACCTTAAGATGAACGTTCATATTGCCATTACTAATGGTCGAATTGATCTGCAAAGCCAAACAATGCTTGTCGTCACTGACCAGCAGCATTGATGAGCTTTGATCACTTGTCGAAGGGTCCGTCGCAGAGTGAACATGCCTTACATAATTATGGAATTACAATTGGTCACGGCTGGCATTTGTAGATCTTAGTTCGGGTAGTCAGAAGTTCGAATGTCTGATAGTCTTAACATGGGGGTCATGTTACTGAAAAACAGATTTATGGAAGTCAGTTAGGCTCAACGTAGAATACTAGTCTTCATGGGCATCCAGTGAGGCTAGAAATTGATCCTAAAATGGGGAAAGGCCGGCTGTTGTAATGCATAGCACACACAAACGGTAAGCTGTTGAAATCAACTATACTACACATTAGTAAATTAATTGTAATGCCTTCGAATTGCTAGCAAAGTGTCTAACAAATCAAGTTCCAGTTATAATACAACTCTTTTCATATTCCATAAGTAGGTATCTCCATATGATATTGGGAGATACAATATTATTTCGCTCCACAAGTATGTATAGGCCTGACCTTTCAGATCAGACGTACGCGACCCCTATTTGTGTTTCTGATTGAATATCAAAACTTTCCTTGTGCTTCTTTTTGGCGAACATTGGCATTTTCTTTTTGATATTATGCGGAGGCGTCTTTTTTTATTTTGTTTGCGTTGTTAAGGGATCAGTCAAACTGTTGCGGACAAGTTGTGGACCAGATGTGGACAAGGGACTGTCAGATATATCAATAGTATTTGTATAAAAATAACCGTGTCATGATCATGAACCGAATTTCCAATTTGTCCACATTCATATTACCCGAACTGATTACGTACGGACTACGGACATTGGGCAATCATCCATTGACAGATACGTGACTAGTACATACAGGTCGGACTATTAGCCCTATTATTAGAACTCGATGCTCTATTTCCAAGAAGAAATAACTACGTGTCTGCTCAATGTGAAGTCATAGATTCAATTCAACCCGTAGTATGCAAGTTATCACTATAATTACCACAGGCTTCGGTAACCACGTCAAGCCTTTGGTACTTGTGGCTGATCTCTCTCGTCTTATCTGTGATTAATTAATTTGATCTGTGCAGGCTAAAGCACTTTAAATATAACCTCCCCGTTTGATGACTAATTTCCGGTCGACGTCAATTGCAGAGGTACTACACAACTCCAGTGATTATTCTCTTTGAAAATTATAAAAACCCTAAATATTTTTTTTATCTATTTCTATCCTGACACGTTTCCAGCCTGTAACTAGCCTAGCCTCGTGGCAGCACAAAGGAGGCGCTGTTGCATGCCACGCGGCGTCAGAGGAGCATCTGATACTGACGTGTGACGTCGCCACAAAGAACACAACACACGTTACAATTTGCAGTTTTTCCGCGCCCTGTGGTTCCTAGAGGTTTAGAGGCTGTTTGAAAAACGTACCAGCTGACATCATTTTTTCCTATGAGCTGGTGAAGGTATATCCTAGTTATTTTAACCACCGAAATTAAGCCTTCAGTCCCCAGGAAGTATTTGCATCACGGTGATTTAAAATTAACTTTCTGAATTTCGGAAAATTACACTTGACATGTGGGTTTAAACACTTTTCTTTAAAAAACATAATTATGCAATAAGATATAAGTTTAAGTTACGAGCGGTTTTCCGCAGCGACACCAGTCTGAATATTGGCAATAAAAAAAACAGAAAATAGATATTCAACGCAAACTGACGATATCATTTTTCCTTTTTTTATTGTAACCAAGGTTAAGTTAATAGGTATGTTTATGTGAAATAATATCCAAAAGATTTTATTTAAGCAAAAAATAGTTTGTGTTGTTTTATTACAAATTATCTTTTCTATGCTAACAAAATAAATAGCATCCACAATCCCTCGAAAAATCGCGTCGTTTCTTTACCAAACAGCCTGTATATCCCTTGTTATTTGCGATCTGATCCGTGTTGTAGTTCATTTTTGTTGGTACAAGTTTGGGTTTACTCCGGTAATGTTGGTAATGTTGATACAGGTAATATATTCACAGACACACGTTTAGTTTATGGTCAGGGATGATGTGAGGTAAAAGGGTGTAGCAATTTGAGGTCGGTGAACTTGGTTTACGAGAGATAAATGTATTAATGCTATAAGTGTCTGATTTAGTGTTGGTAATAATAATTAAATGTATTGTTAATACCACTGCATTAGTAATTTAGTATTAACGATCATGTATGCTCTCAAAACGGTTAAGGAAAACATCGTGAGGAAACCGGCATATCCTAGAACCACCAAATTCGAAGACATGTGACATCTGCCAATCCGCACTGGGCCCGCGTCGTGGATTATGGCCCACTCCCTCTCACAAGAGAGGAGGCCTGTGTCCCAGCAGTGGGAACGTTATAGGCTGATGATGATGATCATGTATGAAACAATCAATGAGACTTAAGAAATATAATCAAATAAAAGAACTGACGTAAAGGACAAGAAGACATAAATAGATTCTTAAAAAACACTTAAGAAAAGTCAACCAAGTCTAGCGCTGAAAGGCCGATAAAATGCTTTTAAGCACTTTAATTTATTTATCGGCTTGTGTTAGTGAAAAATTGGTAAATTCGAGTACAAACGCCATTATTTAACACAAGTTTTCACGATTTTGTAAAGTAAACAAGGATTTCGACGTTAATTTGATGGATATAATTAGTTCCTCGTATACATATTCCATACAATTTACGTTGTAGTACTTCAAGTTGGTTCCCAAATACGGAGAATTCAAGCTACAGCCTCAGAAATGACAAACAAAATTCCTGGAAGCTTCACAATCTTTATACCCCACTTGTTAAGATTAAAACGGAAAGCAATAAACGTAGAGGCTGTGACTACAATTATATCAGGGGATATCGAGTCAAGTTTACGACGCACAGATAACCGGATGATAAGCTCCACGTTTTTATATACTTAAACATTTTAATGTGCGAGGAAAATATGGAAACTAGCGCTGAGTGCTGCGCTCAAGTAATTGAGTCGGAATAAAATCTTAAACGCTGTGAATAAAAGGAAAATAAATGCGTTGCGGGCGGTGTGGTGCGGTGTGGTGCGGTGCGGAGAGTTGCGGCGGGCGGTGCGGAGACGACAAACTTGTTAGTGAGCGGATTATTTCGCTTGTTATTATTATAAAGCTAGTAATAATGGCGTGATTGATGAATAAGTATAGCAAAGGATCCCAATCAGCCGATTGGGATTCCGGTTGAGATGGCACTGCATTTTTTTGTGTCGATGGAGTAAGTAATTAAGTAGAAAGCTTTACGACATGACATTCAAGTAAGAATCTTTTAAGTAAGTTTAACAATCATGATAAGAAAAATACTATAATAACCCACAAGCAACCCAATGGCTTTGATCAAGCGCGGGTATACAGTGGGCCAGTAATGGGTGACTCGTCTTCTGATCGTCACCATGCCCGGCTCGACGTCGTGTCGTGTTCCACATGGGTCTCAAATGGCTGTCAGCTGTGAGGGGATCTACCTTTGATCATTTTACCAAGATAAATAAGGCTTTGATTAAACTCACACTTGGAAAGACTTGGGAGAGGCCTATGCCCAGCAGTGGGACAGTGTAGGCTGAACAAAAAAAAGTCTTTAGTTATGAAAACCTATATAAAGGGTATATATGTTACGGTAATTAAAAAAATTAATCACATTTACCGACAACCACATGTTTTGGTAAATGTGAATAAACGGTCGAAATTTATTACTTTTAGTAGTAATTATTAATAATTCACGACACATATTGGTAAAAGTGATAAAATTGGTAAACTAAACGGCTAAACCTAGTGCTAACTGAAGATAAGTATGATACACGTAGGTTTAACCGCATGTGGTCGGTTACACCTAGGTTTAGCCGGTTAGAACTAGGCCTAACCTCGGGACTTGCTGGCGCCGATTCGGACAATTTAGGTTCGTGGTTATTTTTTTTTAACCACGCAGAAGTAAGAGCCCCGCGGAGCGGGGCTCCGTCGACTTGCTCCTGTGAAGGAAGTTTACTTATTACATTTATCACTACTAGGGTCAAATTATTAATAAAAACCAACAAATGTGATTAATTAATCACTTTAACCTCGGCTTTCGGTAATTATTAATAATAATAGGTAATTATTAATAATCTTCAATTATTCACTCTTACCGTAACATATATATTACTATTCAAATCTCCAAGCCACGTGCAAAAATATAGGTTTATTTACACAAACAAAGTAATACCAAGCTGCATTTCAATTCAATATCTATAAAGCGATGGTTCTGTGTTTCAAACGAAATGAAACGTTTACAATACTGAATACATTATAAACTGCTATGCGCGCATCGTATTACGTAACACTGTAATTTTGTAAAGGTAATCTCACAGTAAAGAAGTCCGACTTTAGAACGGAAAATATAAAAATCAACATTAATAAAACATATAATCATCATCATTAGCCTACAATCTTCCCACTGCTGGGACACTGGCCTCTTCTCTGAGAGAGAAGGAGTGGGCAATAATCCACTACGCGAGCCCAGTGCGGATCGGTAGATGTCACATGTCTTCGAATTTTTGGTTCCAGGACATGCCAGTTTTCTCACGATGTTTTCCTTCACCGTTTTAGAGCAGTGGTAATGAAATAAATTACACAAAGTAATGCGCCTTGGCGGGTCCGAATCCATGACCTACAAACTTGTAAGTCGGGACCGATACCACAGGGCCACTATTGCTCTGGGCCACTACCGCTCTAATGCTAGGTGTAGACAAATTTATATAGGTAAAGATATATGTGTTTATATTCTGTTGGGTCTAAATAATTATATGAGTGTTACTAACATTAACTATGTACTCGATGGTATTTCCTGTAGACTAAAATGAAGAACATACCCAGTAATGGGACTATTTCTGGGTTATGAATTACAGAAAACCTATATTTTAATTACTATTGCTATTGAATTTTATTTTATTTTTAGCCTCCATTTAAATTACAAGCATAAACTTCATTCAGAAAGCACCTGCATATCGACAGTACACAGTTAATTACTGTATTAATGGCAACAGAGCGGGGTCGATCTCGGTGTCTGTGTGGTGACCATCAAATAGCTGTCAAAAGGTAAAATTCGTATTGGGTTTTACAAATGCAATGCAACTGATAAAATAATGTAAATGTTCCCTAAAATTGAAATTCTTACGCACTTGAGGCACTCTACTCCTCAATTTAGCCTCAGAACAGGTATTAAGCCATCCAAATTCAGGTTGACAACAGACTGCTGGCCAGTGACTATCAAATTAGCCAATAGCCCTGCTGGTCAGTTTAGATTTAGATTAGCTACCTGGTTTAGATTTCCTACACTGTCTCTGTGTACGCTTTTATGTTTTCAAATAGCATCGCATTGGCTAGTTAGATATAAAATAATACAATACCATGAGTACAATCAATATTGATTGAAATCCTAGTCACGCTGTAAAATGAGCAGCACTGAATACGGCTTCATTATTATCTTGCTATTAATTTACATTCGCCAAGTGAACTGAAAACAGAGTGGTGTTATAGAATAAATAATGTGTTATATTGCTTTTCAATTAAATACCTAATGTGTTATTTTTACGGCACGGTTAGCGCAGTGGCTGAGCAATTGGACTGCTACGCAGTGTGTCGCGGATTCGATCCCCCCACGGAACAAATATTTGTATAATCTATAAGTAGTGATTCCGGGTCTGGGCGTTTGTATATGTGTGTTTCTATGTTAAGTTTGTTAATGCACCCACGATACAGGAGATATTCCTAGTGCCCCACACTAACAATTAAAAAAAAAAGTAGATAGAAGGAGTGTAAAGATTTCTCACAACTGTTAGTCGTAAGAGCTACCGCGACACGGTAGATTTTTTTCTTCTTATCTTTATCTTAAAAAACGTTGCCCTACACTAGGAATTTCTCTGGTATTACGTTACAAAACAGATACCTAGGAAGAAAACAGATGAATCTTCCCCAGTGGCAACTTACCTAGAAACTGCCGTACCTCCATGTTAACATTCCTATAGAAATTTTCCTTTTATACAGAAAACATGCAAATCTGACAACTTGATAGGAAAATAAATACCGACCGCGTGTTGTGGACAGACGATGTTCAACGTTTTCCAACTAAGCACACAGTGCTCGTCCGGCAAGCAAACAAGCGAACACACAGATGTAGTGTGAGCACACAGAGGCGCGCCGCCTGGCGTGTGATGCAGTTGTAATTCAGTGTGCAATGGACGTCATTTCGAATGAATAATTGGACTCATTTGGAAGTCGATAAATCTGTTCAGTTTTAAATTGTGACTGTTGTTCCTGTCGCACTGAAATGTGGTTCCAAAGTTTTGTGTTTCACGAAAATAAAGCTGATGAATTTCTTTATTTTTGTCACTGTTGTAAAAGTTGTACTAGTTTAGAACAGGGCTTAGGGTTGTTAATATTTTCTATTTTAGTTTTATCGATAACTTTCCATTTTTTGGGTGGCAAAATCATCAAATCTCGTCCTGAGCGGAGAGGACTGTAAGACTTTTATTGAATAAAAGTCCACCCTGTTCCTTCTTGAACTTAAATACTTACCTATGTCCTGTAATTTTAATATCTTGCAAAACATTGTTAACTAAGAAGTGTGAAACAGTACCTGTAGTGGCTGTAGTTCAGCTACTTCACAGAATATCTTGCCCTTAAGAACTGGCAGAGTATTCAATATCTTATTTCTAGGAAATTCACGTTGCGACATGGCTACTGAATCAAACATTAATCTTCTATACAAATTACTTTGCATTTTTAACTTCACCGCTTCTTCTTAAGAGCTGAAAGAAACAGGTTTACTGATTAAGAAACACGATTATGAGGATTTTTCCTGAAATTTCAAATCACAAAAGTGTTGGTTAATAATTAATTAATTGGATCATTATCTAGCAATATTTATACATTCTGGTATAGAACACCTTGAACTACTTCCTAACCTATAAAATTACATTCCCCAAATCAACTAAAAATAAAGTACCTTTCAAACAGTTTGAACTCAAAACAAATACAAACAAAACACCACTTATGTTGGTCTCGAAGCGTCCATGTGGAAGCAGTGACAGCCGTCTTACGTCCCGGCGACAAATCTTACGATATCTCCCGGCTTGGCACGTTAAAACTACGCGCTTCACATACAATGGCGGACATTTATTATTTAGGATCAGCACCGATAATCAGTGCCATTACCCGATTTCTTTCACTGGGGTGCCGCCCTCGATTTACTCACCTACAGCAACTTTGTAACACCCTTATTCCTGTGTAGATAAAGTTCAATTTTGTTTGCGACTGAATGGTTACCTTTGCTAGCATTATGATTCTTGTTTCTATCGCTTCAAGGTCGTTGTTTGCTCGTGTAAGGTGTTTAAGTAAGTTGGTGTGTATTTTTATCATGACGTGCAAAGGTGGCCGGACGCATCGGTCCCTGGGAGCCAACGCATCTGGCGTTGAAATTCGCTTGATATATTGTTTCATGTTCGCACCCGCCTGTAATGCTAGCCAGAGATGGGGCATACGGTTGGCGACATTTTTTTGGAGAAAAGAGTATTTCCTTTTGTAGAGTGTTGGTATTCGTGACTTTAGAGAATTATAACAGTCACGTCTCAAAAATAGAGACCGGGAAAATTATGGATATTGCGATTGTTGTACGTTTATTTTGAAAATTCGGAACCTATTACGACAATACAATTTACTTTGTTGGAAGTCATTAGTCAGAAGAAGTCATTATCAAAATCGATTGAAAAAACGACTAAAAACTTTACGCATCAGAAATAAATGTTACAATGTTTGAATAAAAAGTAATAATATCGATACAGACGGGGTCACACTGTCCACAATGTTTCCCATCCCTAGCCGCCGAGCGGGGGTGAGTAAATATGAAAACTCAACGAGTTGTTTGTAAAAAATAAAACAATAAAACCGTGTTATGGGGATTTGGATTTATTTCGCACAATTTTCCTAATATTGGGTGACTTGTTTATGGCTTGTTGCGATGGTTCAACGGTGGGACTTGTGGAACTAGGTTTTTTATTGGATTTGGTCAAATAAGAGTTTTTTATTTCTTGTGTATTTTGTTTCTCTGATTGTCTTCACTTACTTAGGTCATGTTCCACCGAAAACTTATGCAGAGGAAAGAAGTTATGTTTAAGTCCATAATTCGAAGGAGCATTAGGTTTATAACCTGTATGATAGTATAAGAGTTTAAAACAAATAATTAAAAAAATCATTATCATCAGTTACTTAAGGGTCTGAACACAGTCATTTCAGCTAGATTTCACATTTTTCACTATCCTTTATCTTATATTTATGTGAATATTTAATTACAATAAAGCTTCATCAGAACCTGGAATCCCTAAACCTATCTCAACAATTTTCATCAGAGTTGTAACACAATTGATGACCACATTTGTGATTCAACAACACTAAAAATACGTCTCACGTAGGTAGTGTTCTCCCAACTTCCCCCTCACATAATCCTTGGACCATCTCTCACAGTCCCATGGTTAGCAATGGGGCAATCTATCGGCCGCACCCAATGATGACTCCTACAAATATATTCAAAGGAATCACATATTTATCTCGCCTCTTCCCAGATTGTTCCGCAGATAGGTTCCACTGAGGCTTTTAGGTGATAGGATGGGCTAGCGATCTGTCACTGCGGGCAATAAATTGTTTTACTGCCATTTTTACACCCAATGTCTGGTTTATGGTTGGCGATATTTTGATTTACGAGATTACGAGAGTCCTTTATAACAAAAGGTATGGATGTGATAGGATTGCTGTTGAACTTGTGTTTAGGAGTCAGTGTGCCAGCAGGTTTTAATATAAATTATGTTTTGAGTTTGATTTACTGTTTCGATGTTTTGATTTCGAAGAACTGTATATCCGAGGAGATTGAATAAAGGATCGAGTGATATATTTCTCACAAAGGCGAGACTGAATGTGGCATACGTCAAATCACATGTCTTCCACATCACGTAACCCTCAGTCATCCATATAAATTGTGCCTTACATTGTATTTCCTCATCCTGAAATTCGAAACAAAATGGAGCGTACAATTTTGATTCGGAAATCTATTTCGAGCTCCAAACCTCTATAATCTAAGCAAACAGCTTGAACCGGCTCGCCTGTGCCTGTTTATTCAAACCGGGCGGCACATACATTGTTTGAGACGAGTCCAAACGTATCGATTTGCGAGCGCGATTAGATCGCTCGTATCGACTGACCTAATCGATGTAGGACGAGCTCTGCCCCGAATACGAATCTTTTTTAATAGTGAACCACTTTTTATTATTTTAGCTTACTTTGCTCGTTAATTTTTAGTGTTAGTGGTGCTTGTTCCTGAGATTTTTTTCTTGATGGCGGTATTAAAAAAGTTGTAAGTATTTTGCAGAGAATAACATCATCATTAATGTTTCCATCAGAATATTATTTTCGTATTTTCCGCTATTTGCTCTTATCTAGTGGGTATATTACTACGGTTCGATTCTTCATGAAAATAACGTCGTTGATAGTACAGTAAGATTCTGTTCAGACTGTAGTTATTACTGTGATACCATCTTATTCTACTCATGAAGTTATTAGTTTCAGCAAAAAACAACACCGCAGGGGATAGAACTCGATGAGTACTTACAACATACAACTAGTTGGAGTTTTTCATCCAATTTGTTTCATCGTAGAGCTAATATAACAATACGAGCTATCCCATAAGTAGTTGTTGTAAAGATAATGTTTGATTAAACTGAAATAACAGTGTTTTCAGAGCCAGCAACGTAGGACATTGTAACAAGACCTAGGGGCAATCTAAATAGGCCAACTTTTTGTTTTGATGTTCGCCCAGTGGAACAATATTAATATTCATGTAGGATCGCGCTGGAACATGCTCGATATCGACTCGATCTGATACTGATTTACAATCACTGGACTTGTACTGCGATAGATACTATTGTTATTATTTCATTTGCTGGGACTGACGTCGCTCTGGGGGTACTGGGTCTGTAAAGCACTGAGTATGACTGTCTATCACCGATTGGATCTCGGGGATTGGTGATTGCTTTTTTCTCTTACCAAAAGAAAAGTAAAAAAGCTTTAAGTGTAACTTAGTTTTCATAACTTCATTTGTCAACTACTGCGGAATAATTGCCCCAAAAGACATTTTCGTCATGTTTCTTTGAAAAATTAATTATCAATTTATTCGAACAAAGTGCAGTCGTCATAATCCCTATTGGCGCTTTTTTACGAAAGCCATCAAAGAGACGAAGGGGAACATTTCCTTTGCCAAAAACATGGCAGGCTTAATAATTGCATCGCAATTGCCTCAGGGCTCAGAGCCCCCTCTGGTTGCACCCTTCCTTTAAGGTGGGAAGGTGAACAGATGCTTTCGCGGAATTATGGCAGTAATTAAATCACCATTGAATGGTGAATGGGACTATTTTTATATAGGTATAAAAATTTTGATGAAATGTAATCAATTAATTGGATAGTACACCAGTTCTAGCATGAATTTTCGACGTATTATGATGTAAATGTATGGAAAATGATCGCTTCCGGATAGTTAGCAGTATGAAAATAAACTGCAAATCATGTTACTCTCGAATCAATTACTCAATTATTGTTTTTTGTATGAGCGAGTTTAGCAATTTGTAAATTAGTTTTTGTGTTAATCCAGCACAAATAAACACCCACAACAAACCCTTTCTCTATACAATATTACATATTTCAAATCGAAAGTAATCACCTCCAAATATAATTTCCTGAAAATCAAATAACACGATATTTTTAACATCAATGTAAATCTTTTCACTAAGTTGGATTATTTCAATTTCTCTAAACTCCGCACATATTATTCCACTTATGATTTCTCTGACATTCACTCAGTTTTATCCCGAAGTGATATAATATCTCAAATAATCTATTTTTCTTTCTGAAAACATGACTATTAAAATGTGAGATATTATATATCGACGATTAAATGTAAGGGGCTGGCAGTTATCGAGGGTAAGGTCAACGTGACCTCTAGACTGTGGGGCCTTCATTAGGTATCGAGAGGGGCTCGCATTTGAATGTTAGCGAATTAGGGTCGATGCTGACGAGACAGTAACGCCAAAAAAAGTAATTCTCGCTGCCACAATCAACTTTTCTGTTTTTTCGTCACATGAATTTCAAAGAGCCGTCTTGTCTTTACCGAACCAATTTATTAACGTCAACGACAAACCCACTTTTATCTTTTCATTTGGGCTAAGATTTTATTCAACCAATTTAACTTGTAAACATAGGCATTTTGGAGAATTTTTGTTTTGTTCTCTGAAAGGACGTAGAAAAGGGACGAGTAAGGAAATTGTTCGTAATTTAAAGAGGTTTAAGCACGGAAAGTGTCGTGTTTGACTTTGTTTACACCTGCATTAAACATGATATGACGCCGACAGTACTGCGGTGTTTACTTTGAAACGGACCGCAGTGTACAATCATTTTTAAAGAACATAAAGAGTTTTACTGTGTCGGAAATGTGATCTTGGGCTACGGAGACTATTATAGGCTTTGCATGCATTGTATTGTGTGCTTAATTTAAATAATGTTAAGGACTATTTTCGTTTTTCTTTTCTTTTGTACACGTACTAAATCATGTTTCATTTCGAACTAATTTCCTAGTTATTATTATCATACACTTCCTTTATTATACTCGTACAAACAGGAGAAAATTAATATTACAACAGAAAACATATTACAATTACGTATGTATAGAAGAATATCGTTTTCCTTGTGTGCTGGCTTATAATATTACATTATGATCTCGATGGTCACGTATCGGCGGAACTGGGTCAAAATATTGGATTAGTAGCATTGCGGATACTTCCTATGTTTAACTAATGTAATCAATATTAATTATATTAACTGTCGTGTTACCGATCAAATGATATTTATAATTCTAATAATGTCAATTTTGTATAACATTAATTTTTATTTTACCAGATTAATATTTATGATTGAATTAATGATTGAACTAGCCTTATGGCTAGTTTATTTTAAATCCATTTTTTTATGAGCGTAGTCCATTCGAGAATCTTACGGCTCCATCAGCCATCATTTCTGCATCCTAAATGGCCTGTCTAGTGCCACTTCAACTTGCTCAGTCGTTGGGCTATGTCGGCAACTTTGGTTCGTCTACAAATCTCCTCAATTCTGAGTCAATCACGCAGATACTCCGAGCATAGCCCATTCAAATGGTAAATTATCTATATCTATATCTATCTATACATATAATAAAACTGTAGAAAAGTTATTTTTGTACATTAAAAAAAAACTCAAAAAATATAGCCAGGGTATTAAAGGACAACCAATAGAACACATTTCTAGCATTTTTAGAATTTTTGTCTGTTTATCTGTTTGTCTGTTTGTATGTTTATTTGTCCAGGTATCACGTAAAATGTACGAAATGAATGTAGATAACTTTTATACACAACGATTAAGCGTAACTTGGAGAGGAATTTAGTTTTTGTTTCATTGGAATCGGTCCAGTGTATCAAAAGATATTTGAATTTAAAGTGTTTTAGAAGTTAAATTACGGGTGCGTACGTAAGTCGCGCGATCTGTGGTGTGGTGTGGTGTGGTGTGGTGTGGTGTGGTGTGGTGTGGTGTGGTGTGGTGTGGTGTGGTGAGGTGTGGTGTGGTGTGTGGTGTGGAGTGGAGTGGTGTGGTGTGGTGTGGTGAGGTGTGATGTGAGGTGGTGTGGTGTGGTGTGGTGAGAGCGGGCATTAGGAAAATAGTCCTACATAAACCTGGAATACAAGTGTCAAATATTTTTGATTAATCTAAGAAGTGTAAAATTATTTGAGAGTAAGTAAGAATTCCTGACTCAATTAAGTTTCCAAGTAAAAGTAGGCGACGGAGAAAGGCTCGTAAAAGAATTGGTCTTTACTTTGTTGAGTTTGAGACGATTGCTTCTGTTTTATGTTTCACTGCTCTATAGTGGTCATAGAATGGCATCGTGTCTTTTTTTTGTATGGTAAAATCATTAAATGAGTCCTCCCACACCCGGGCAGGGCGGGAGTGACTGCCAGACTTGTACTGACTAAAATCCACGGTGTCCTTCAACAGCCCTTTATGTTCCGGGGTCACGGTAATGGAATAAATACCGCGACCATGGTGTCATGTCTTTTTTTTTTTTTTTTTTTACGTGTTACAATCATCAAATGAGACCTCTCACCCCGGGCAGGGCGAGAGGTACTGTCAGACTTGTACTGACTAAAATCCACGGTGTTCTTCAGTAGCCCTTTATGTTCCGGGGTCACGGTGATGGTATGAGTCCCGCAACCCCGGCAGGCTTTGGCCCTCTGAGAGGGGGCCCCGTCATTTTGCTGACAGCTCTTTGAGGCGCGCGTGGAACACGACGCGCCGTCGACCCGGGCATGGTCCATGGTCGGGCGGCGAGTTGCCCTTTACTCGCCGCCCGCATGCCCGCGCCTACGGTGGCCGGAGATCGTCTTGCGACGTCCGACGCCGTGGGCGTCCACCACCGCGGGTGGGGCGGAGGGAGGACCTTGTCCTCTCTCTCACGCGGCCCGCCTCCTCCTTCGCGAGCATGACTGCTTCGCAGAAGGAGGCGACCGCTTCCCACTCCGTCTCGCCCCGCAGCATGGCCGCGACCAGTGCTGGGCGCGAGAGGTCTCCGCCTATCGCCGCCGTGAGGACACGTCGGTGCTCCGCCCAAGCGGGGCAATCCTGCACCGTATGCTCGACTGTGTCCTCCGGGCGATCCACGCAGTGGTGACACCCAGGCGTTTCTTCCTTTCTCATAAGACACAGGTACCTCCCGAAACATCCGTGTCCGGTGAGGACCTGCGTCAAGCGGAAGCTTAGGACGCCGTGACGTCTCTCCAGCCACTCCTCAAAGAGGGGTCTTATCGCCGCTATTGCGGCGTGCCCGGCCGTCGGTCGCGACAGTCGTGCCCTCCATACTGCCCTGAGATCGCGCCGGAGCTCTTCCCGTCGCGCCTCGACTTCTCGAGGCAGCGGGGTCACGCCCCGGCGCTGCGCCTCCACGCGGTGGTGTCATGTCTTAGAAATAATATCAGGCTTGTAACAGCCAAAGGCTGTCAGCTGCTATTTAGTTTTACTATGCCGTGGCAATGGGCAGGCCATATTGCTCGCAGAGCAGATGGCCGATGGCGTCGAAAAGTGCTAGAGTGGTGACCACAGACTAGCAAGCGCAGCGTAGGACGTCCACCAACAAGGTGGACAGACGACCTTATGAAGGTCGCCGGAAGACAATGGATGCAGGTCGCTTCCAACCGGCATATATGGGGATCAAAAGGGGAGGCCTATGTTCAGCAGTGGACGTCCTATGGCTGAGATGATGATGAGGATGCCGTAACAAGTAGCAGCATGCTGTGTTTCGAAACCATTCCCCGTAAAATGTCATATCACCTTTTTTAATATAAAATGGTAAACGTTAACCTTTAAAACTGAACAAAATTGGACGAGTTTAATATTTATGACACGGTGGTAGGTACGCCTCAGTGAGTGTGAACCTTTTCCCAAGTCATGGCATTTTAGCAAACAGAATCGTTCCACCGTTATTTAAATGAGTTCAGAAAATTAAAAGGTAAATGTACGCATTTATTTTTATATTATTCTGCCGAACTTGAGTTTTTATGAGTTTTTGCCATAAACATGGATAAAAAGAAAAATGCATGAAAAAAACGACCAATGTTTATTTCAGTAAATCTCAAGTCACCCTTTTCGCCAAAATTCGATGATTTTTAATTTAAACTAGCTGAGCCGGCCAAACTTCTTAATGCCTTAAAATATTTTTACTTTTTTAACCTTCCCTAGACTTCCCAAAACAATTCAAAACCAAAATCAGCCAAATCGGTCTAGCCGTTCTCGAGTTTTAGCGAGACTAACGAACACCCTGTATAATAGATAAGATTTTAAATTGGAACATTAATAAGATTCTCTAATGATATCTTCGTAAATTATATCCCCACAGTTTAACTTCAAAACAAAATTTGAAATTCAGTGTCTGTGTTATTTTGTTCATGATTGTTTAATTTATTTAGCCGTTAAATAAAAATATTTGCTTTCAGCACTCTTTCTTCACATAAACTTTAATTGTGAGTTTCATACTGTCAAAATGAAAACATGTTTGATCATTTATTTTCTAATAAATTATTCTATTGATTGCATATTCATTTACTTCATTAAATTAATCGAACCGATTTCAAGATTGATTAAATTAATTCTGAACACACGTTTATTTTAAGGGTTTTTCAAACTTCTACTATTTTAAACGTTTTCAACAAAAATATTTTCAATATTAACAAAAAACTTAGAACATAAAACTTTAGCTTTATAGAAATTGATATTGTTTAGTTTAACACAACACATTTTGAAGGCATAAAACCAAAGCAAAGCAAAGCTTCTGAAAGGCACCTCTTGTACGAAATAGGTTATAAAAATTGAGTTCAGTGACCTGTATAAGGCGACACTGAGCGTTACATTAAGGCTGGCTTAACACGAGTAAAATCTTGAAATTTTTTATTTTTATGAAAGGTTTTTAAGTCTGTGCGCTGTTGCGTTTAGTTGTAAGAGTCAGTTTTTGCAGCTGTTAGTCTTATTATGAATAGTCAAAGTATTTTAGTCCAGTCTTTTACAAGTATAATTAATTTAACTATTATGTTGAATACAAAGCTCGTTTATTCAAACAACAATTAATTTTTGATGAGATTAGACGTTTATCAGGCTATTTTAGAGATTTTTCCTGAAACTGTGATCCGGATTCCTAAAAATATTTTAAATAATACATCTTTCCCCAAACTCCTTTTGTATCAATGTAAATATTTAATTCAATACGGACTACACAAATGTTTACACTTTCGATTGTGATCACGTATTTCTAACAAAACTGATTTCTTATCAATCCCCTTTTACCATACTTTTATCTTCCACACTTGGTTGTGCAATTCTATTTGCGAAGGCTTCCTCGATGGCGGCCTATCTCTTCTTGTAAATGAATATTTTCTGTGGATACGCGAGGATTTCTTTTACTTTGTATCTTTTAAAAGATAAGGAAAATTTCAATCAATCCACAGTAAGGCGTCTTCAGTCGAGATTCGTTTGCTTGGATACGTTTTGTATTCAATATTTCGATTAAATGGCAGAATTAATGTTGTGATTTTATTTTGGTTTCTTTTTAACCGACTTCAAAAAGAAGGAGGTTATCAATTCGACTGTATGTTTTTTTTTTTTTTTTTTTTTTTTGTGTGTTTGTTACGCGATTGCTCCGGCGATTGTGAACCGATTTTAAAAATTCTTTTTTTGTTCGAAAGGAGATGCTTCCGGAGTGGTCCCATATTCACCAAGTCAAGATCTGATGATTGGATCCTGGAGAAATTGAGGGCAACCCTCAAATTTTATAGGCCCACATATAGTTTTTCGTAAATATTATGAAGTAATTTAAGTATTTGCGTATGGTAATCATAATTTCATGTAGCTGAGCTGATGATGGAAGGTACAACTCCTCAACAGTAAGGAGTAGGCATCAACTGATTTAGTTTGTGTTCGCTTATATCTGGAACTACAAATCCGATTTAAGTCATTCTTTTTTTGTTATACTAGGTATTGTTCAACTGAGGGAACACTGCAAGTTTCATCAAAATCGGTTCAGTAATTTTTGAGATAGGGAATTTTATTAGCTAATTTTTTACATGAGCGATGTTATTACCGGTGCTACGGATTACAAAATTCTAGTGCACATGTAAGAAAATGATGTACCTATTTGACAAGAATTTGGGTTGAATATTTAAACTAAAAAGAGTAAAATAAAAGCTTTTTAAAAAAAAAATGTAACCGCCTTCATAACCAACCACTAAAATAGGGTAAAATAACCTACAAAATAACTTTTCTTTCGGAAGTCGGTGGCAAAAAAGACAATGAAAAATAAAACCACCGACTTCCGAAAGAAAAGTAATTTTGTAGGTTATTTTACCCTATTTTAGTGGTTGGTTTTGAAGGCGGTTACATTTTTTAAGTGTTTAGTTCATCTTTAAAATTAAGAACTTATGAAAAAAAAATCAAATCTAATCTTTATTGCTGAACACAGTATAAATGCTGGGTATCTATTTTTGTATTGTATTAAACGATTTACACTGACACTACAGAGGACATAATTATTATTTATGAAGGCTTTACTGCAATGAATGTATTTATTTTCATTGCTTGATGGTACCTGTCCAAAATAACTAAAACAAAGGATAAGAAACTAACCTGTTTATGATAGCGGACTGAGCTAACAATTTTATGCAGCCTCGGTCTTATTCGTCCGAAGCGGAACGAGAATGCGACGTACGTCGTAAACTGTACCTACCACAGGTTGCTACAGAACGAGGTACAGACCAGAAGGGCAATCAAGGATGCCAGCTGTATCCTAGGCTCAAGTCTCAAGCTCGGGAAAGGAAGAAATATTATCAAAATATTTGACACGACTTAACAAAGTATAGCTATTGTATCTTTGTACTTCAGTATATTGTACATTCATTGCAGTATTATTTTTTCTTAAAGAATGTTATTTTACTTACTCAGTAAGAATGTTTTTTTCTATAAAAACTCGTGGAGTATAAGCTATTTCTTATAGAATCTCAGTATCGTAAAAATACAAGTCATATTTTTCAAAGATATTTTTATCACAAGAGATAAAAACAGTACCATCATAGCGATCCCACGTAACATTACCCTTTCAACAGAAGTTAAATAAACTTTAAGAACTTTTTCGTTTATTGAACCCGTAAAAATTAAGCTTCTCAGTTTGACCACGCTTAACTGCACATAACTCTTTCGTCCGTCCCTTCCCTTTTTACCCAAGATGTCCTTAAAGCCCAGTTTTAAGTAGAGCGGAGATGAGCGGAGGGAACCGACAAATCACGGCACCGTAGCGCAGTGGCTGAGTGATTGGACTGCTGCGCTGCGTATCGCGGGTTCGATTCCCGCACGGAGCAAATATTTGTATGATCTATCTTATTTGTTCCGGGTCTGGGCGTTTGTGTATGTGACTTTATAATTATGTTTGTAAACGCACCCACGACACAGGAGAAATTCCTAGTGTGGGGCAAAGTTTTTGAAAAAAAAAACTGATTTGTTGAAATACACATTGCGTTAATATTCTCTTGATTGGTTGAAGTTCACATGTCTCCGCAAAGCTACGCTCATTTTCGTTTCACAGGTTTCGGGATGAAGGGCGGGGTCCCGTGACCCCTTGGGACTCAGGCGCCGGCTTATACGCTAAACAAGTAACGTAAGAACCCCGCACTGACCGTAAACGGCCCGGAGAGCTTGTGGCCGAGCTGACCGTAGTAGTGTGCGGTAGGGTTAGCCTTAGTGGACGGTTTTAAATGTGTTGATGCTTCCAAATGTAGATATTTGCCGTATATTGTAACTAAACTACTGTTTTAGTTTAAGTATTTATGTCAGTTTAATTTTTTACCGACTTCAAAGAAGACCGTTATGTATTTTTTGTACATATCGATAAATTAATACTTAGGTTTTTTATAGAGTTTAGATAATTTAAACCCTTTCCGTCTTTTCGTATTAATGTGTATTTCACATTAATTAAATTTTTTATTGTCATATAATTTCTTGATCTTACCGAAAGTATCAAACTGCACTTTAGCTAGGTGCCAGCCCTGCTTCGTCTCACTCATATAAGGTTTACTATAACGGCAGTAGAACACACTAGCTACTCGTACGTACTCAGTGGCTCTCATGCTCAAGTGTAACAAGCATAACCTCCGCTTTATGCCCGATATTGACCACGTATCACTTTTACGTCCACTTACACATCCAGCCACAATTGGACGATAGTTTAGCTTTCAAATAGAATACCTGGCTTTTATTTCAGGTATCTGCGGTACTAAAGTGAAATAAATGTTTATGTCGACCATCTTTTGTAGGATCTTGTTTATTGTATTGCTGCGACAATTTTTGTAATAATGGAGACAAACTAATAATTTTTACCACCATCTTGTATTTGTGACTCTAAAAGGTAACTAAAATCAAATTTACTAACAATAATTTACTAAACACTATGAAGTATTTAGATTTCAGTCAAGCAGTTCATCGAAATGCCTTAAATTTAAAACATATAAACAAATATTCAGTCATACGTAAACAGAGTATTGGAGAATTTGAAACAAATACCTCTAGAGCTTATACCATTATAAAAGATACCTTTGAATTCAATTCTCCTTCAATATTCAATACAAACGTACATTAATTCGTATAAACGGCTTTGATAGGAGTCGTTGAATTGTCGAAAATATCAGGTTTGTGAATATAAATGTGACAACAATGGAATCTTTTGCATACAATGTGTGTAAGAGAAATATACCTATTGATATTGTGCACATTCAAAAAGTACATCAAAGACATATATTTTCAAACTGAGAATAATATTATTATTTCTAAATTTTCAAATCGGTTTTGGAATTTAAGTTTTAATCGAGTCAGTGAATTTGGAAGAAGTCTAGTCGATAAAATTCTGTTCTTTTATTAACAATCTCGACTCCAACTAATAATAAAAAAGCTTCTCCAAGTAACAGCATGTTTTCAACACTCAAAGTTTTTACGGGAGTTTTGAAAACAAGCTGAAGTTTAGTAGGTATAGATTTTGAACTAAATATTAAATTTAGATTGCAAGAAGGCAACGACGATATATTACTAGAATCCTAATAACAGGCGACCGATGTCTGTCAACACATTAGGCAAAAAAGTCTTATATCCGTGTTATTTCGACCACTCCTGTGAGCCGTAAACATACCTTGAGACAGAACAGACCTTGAGTTAGCCAATCACAACGCAGTACCCCGTCCCCCTCGCTTACGTAGTACCTCAGTGAGTTGACAGAATAGTTTTGGTTCCTTAGATCGTGCATGCGGAGTCTAGTCATATATCGTCGTTGCAAGAAGGGCACAAAGGGCGGCAGTATTCATTGTACTAATACCATTACTGTAGGCAATCGTATAAGGTCTACTAAACACTTCCTAAATAGCAACGTATATTTCAGAGCACACAATTTCCATACACTGCAAACCCGCCCATAACTCGCTCTCAATAGGCCACAAACTCAAGTGATTTTAACTTGTCGTACCATTAATATTAGTGCGGCCATATCTCGCCGACACATAACACTAAACCTTTATCAGTGAGTACATAAACACGCGCGATAACCTCCGATGTTCTGACTTAGTTAATTTACTGTAATTGCGCCAACTATGGTTTCTGTAGGGCTGTGGTTGTATTGGCGTATTGGAATGAAAGTGGAACATAGCATATAGCAGATGCATGGTGCCTTCCTGCCGGGGTCGACGTATAAGGAAACCGTGACCCTGAAACGTAAAGGGCTACCTATTGAAGGAACACCGTGGATTTTCGTTCAGTAAGTCTCTGGCAGACCCTTCCACCCTGGGTGGGAGGACTCATTTGATAATTTTATCAAGTAACAAAAAAAGGCGTATAGTGTTTTGTGCTTGAACATTTGTCTCAGGTAACTTCATCCCATGGACACCCAAATTACTGGTAATTGAATGCAAACTCATTAGACGTTCCGTACATTTTGCTGTTGGTACATACACTATTTGTGTGTGTGTGTATAAATATTATGTTTTTATCTTTTCAAATAATCGCAGATAAAATTAATGAAAAACTACAAGTTGTTTGTGCGACGATTTTTCTTATTGGTAATAATTTAGTGACAATATTGTTTAGTTACCTATCGTTACTAAGCGAAAAGTAGGACCCTGCTCCTGAATTTTTCAGGAATCATCCACGTTTGCGATAATTTTACGATAATGTCCTCCAACGATTATTTAAAACTTGGTAACTGAATCTTTTTCCAGATCCACGCCCACAACGTAAACCAAAAATAAACTATAGTTTTCGCCAATAGCGATCTATATCCGCCACGAGAAGCTAAAATAACAACAAACTTTGAGTAAACATTTTAGTAGAGAGCACGGCGGTAATGGTAATCACTTTATTTATATCGAAATGGGATGAAGGATAAGAAAAGTACCTTCATCTCCATTTCAATATAAATATCTGATCTGATCGAAATAGAACCTTTTTCTGCATAGAACAGGTTGCGAGAAACAGTGTTTTTGTTCCATAATTAACATCTAAGAGGATTGCGTCGCAAGGAATTCCCTTTATTAATATAATTAGATTTTCAATATAAACTAAAAGTAAATATAATTTTAACTTTTTCTTTTAGAGAAAACGGTTAACTTTGACTATCCAAAAAACAAATATGGACGGTTTGGGAAAACCAATGAAGGATCAGTGAAATTGTTTGAAAGAATATGAAAATACCGAGCCTGAAAAGAAATCTTGACCCTACTGAATAGAAGAGCTACTAAAGACGACTATGACCAATAAGAAATTCATAGAATATGATACAAAACCGGGAACGAAAAATTCCAACTTCAATTTACAGCACCTAAAAATACAAACCTTCCATCCAATCAGGCTAAAGTCAATAAAACTATCCCACGGTAACAAAAATCTCTGAATCTTAGTCCACAGCCACAAAATCAAGCAATTGAAAGCCAAATTTCATTGTTACTTCATGAAATCGCTCTAACAATCAACTGATCAGTCTATAAAACGTAAAACACGCACGAACTCATCAATGAATGTAAACGAAGCACGAACTTTCTCGAGCACTAGCGGCCAGCACTCGACCAGTGGACTCGCCCGAGTGCGCTCGCAGAAATAACTCAATATTCTTTAGTTTACAATTCTGCCGACAGCCCTGCGGTTCTCTTACGGGCCCCTAATGCCACATTACTTTTGTACAGAACCTTCGCTCGGTTCTCTGAGCGTTTTTGTCATGACGGACGGGTAATTTTGCGGCAAATTTTGTCCGTTATGGGCGGCTAAGGTAAGTTTATCTGGATTAAAATGTTCGGCCCTTCGATATAGCGGTTCTACTGTGGATGTAGTTTAACGTTTTTGTTCCGACAGTACACTCCAAGGTTACGGTTTACTGAAGAGGAAGAATGAATTATTTGTTTTAATATTGTTGTATATTTTGTTATGTTTGTCGGAATGACTGGAACTCTCGAGTTTGTTCGAGAATTCTCGAATGTTAAACATAATAATACTTTCTTGTTTTGCAATTGATTAAATTAGATTCATCAATCACGTAAATGAAATAAAAGTCTCAATCGATCTCTAACAAATTGAACACTCTAAATTCAATTTACACATAATTTTCATGAAAGTAAAGTACAATGAGCGTCGTTCTCGTGAGCAGTATTGCCATTACGCCACTAATATTTACATTTCTACTACATAACACATCTTATTGCTACTAGATGGCAATGTGCCACTAAGCTGGCAAAATTTCCTATACATGTGCCAAAGATTCTGGCTAAAAGTGGGCTCCCAGAGTCTGAACGGACGTAGAAACCTTATTTAATCCGTATAATCAACATTGAGTAATAACAAAGGTAGCCAACGAACCAGAATCAAAATAGGATTATGTTGAACTACAATAAATGTAGGTACGTCATGGATGCCATCTAAAGAGGAAGGGCAGAGACCCTAGATGTTATGTCTGATACAAGACAAGACATTTCCGATTGCTTTGTTGTGATTCGGGTCGAGCCTTCATGCTGGGCTGATTTATGAGAGCTGGCGTCTTTTGATATGCTTATATTTCCTCTTTGTTTCAAATTATGACTCACTTTACATACCGGTGTTCGAAATGTATAAGCTCTAACTATGCCGAGCCTAAAAGAACATAGATCAGCGATGATAGATGCTGCACGCAGTAAGCCGATCGGCACAAAGCTAATAAAAGCCGAATTAATGCGAATTTCTAAGGATTGGATCACTTGCTCACCAAATACTGTGATGACGGTCGTCACGTTGCGCAGCAGTTGATCAATCGCTAACCGTGCTGTCAAAGTTATTACTGGGTTAAAACCTATCCTGGGTTAATTTTTATCAGTAAAAGTAATTACAAAGACAAGACCAAGAAACGGAAAAGGTAATGAAATACATAACAATATTCTTGGAACTAATCAAAACGTATCTTAAATTAATCACAAGTCCGAGATACCGGTACGAGGCGGACACCGGTAATCAATAACGACAAGTTATCTCAAATGAATTAAGATACTCGTAGGCACAGGTAGGCGTTTAGTCAACTCTTCAGGTGACCAGAGGGCTGGCCTATTCCTAAGCCAACGAATTAGCATTGCCATACAACGAGGCAATGCTGCCAGCATTCTGGGCACTGTTCCCGTTGACAGCGATTTGGACGTGTTCTTTGACGCCCTATGAATGTTTTCTCTTTTATTTATTTAATTATTATTTTTCCTGCACGTATTTCTAGTAAGTTTTTATTCATAGTTTAAACATAATATGAAATATTACATTAAAAAAAAGGTGTAGGTACTAATTGTATCAGAAACCGCATAATATTACTTCAGCGAAATCAAAAATGACCAGTCTAATTATTTTGTCTTATTTCTGACTGCCTTTGTGGACGATTAGAGATAGATATTGGACACATCAACATCTATTCGGCCAACTCCAAGTCCGGGTGCCCTATGACGTCTTGTAGCGTGAATAGTTACGCTCAAGGAATGAAACAGCTCTAGACGACTTGTAAGTATAGCTCTGTCTCTTTACTACATTCTAAACTGGATCGCGTTAAGAGTTCGTGGTAAGACCCCGGTTCAGTTTTTTTTTTATCTTTTATTGTTAACTAATATTGTCATTTACTTTAATACTGAACTTAGTGTGTAGACATTATGTCTGCCTATACATAATAATATCACAATAAGGCTTAACAATTTTCTTATGTTTTCTTGTAGAGTAGTAATGGATTGACATCACATTATTTTTGGCGTAAAAAGTCGACAATGTTCTAGAGTTTCAGAGCTAACAAAAACTTAATACTACAGCAACAGATTCTAGCTGACTGAAAATGAATGTTTTTTAGTTTGATTTACTTCGCAGTTTTTGTCAGATTTTTGTTTCTACAGATTTTATTTCGTCGGATTTTCAGTCAAGTAAAAGTACAAACACTATGGTATGATTTGTTTAGTTTAAAGTATTAACAGATTGCAAGATTTTTAACTGCTTTAATATATTTTTTCATTCTTGCGCATGCGGATCCTAGTAAAAGCAGTGAAAGGTAAAGCTGAAACATGAATGAAAATAATATTGTGTTTACTTAAAAAGTTTGTGATTCATATAATATCACTCCTAGTAGATGTAGTTTAAAAAAAATCTATCGTTTGTACATTCTCGTATCGGCGCGTGGGTACTATAATTTGTGTGACTACAATGTATAATGTATAATATAATTTTTATAGCTATAAATATACTGATCAAACTTTGTTTTAATTTAGTTTTTTACTGTACATTTCTACGAGTACTTCTTACTAAAGCCACTTCAAGTGAATACAACTGCGGAGAATCTTGCGTCCTGTAGATGTCGCTTCAATAAGTTGTCGTAATAATAATTATGTCACAGTGAAACCTTCTAGGAATACTGTACAATGTCACAAAGCAACGTATAAATCGCAACACAAGGCAAAAGTAAGTAATTCTGTATTCCTGACACATTGCCGAACGGTTCCAAGAATCAATGTCAATGGTTTTTCATCATTGAAGTGAATTCTTGGAACCGTTCGGCTCATTCTAAAGTTTGTTGTGTGTCATTTTCACCTTCAAAAGGCATGTCACTTACACTCAATTACATTTTCTTTTTTTTTGTTGTCATTCAATAGTTACTCTCACGAGAAAACATACTTATGAATGGTTTTAATGTGAATCAATCAACAGTCTTATTTAATACTAGCCGGCTTCGCCCGCTCTTAAAACCTCCCCTCCTTATAGTCTATGTCACTCACTACAGCTTTCTACTGGTGAAAGAATTTTCTAAATCAGTTGAGCAGTTCCTAAGATACAAACAAATTTTACCTCTTTATAATATTAGTTTAACATCAGTGAAGGTCACTCAAAAATTTATGAGGAATATGCAACTAAAAGGCAGAAACGGAATTTGGGAGGGTTGGAGTGAGGCCTTTGCCCGGAAAGGCATTTAGATTTTATAAATTTAGAGACATAACTAAATTTGCAGTTGCAAAATAAACATTCAGTCTGCAGTATCCCGTGATGTGCTCCGAGGACACACGTACGAGCTACACTAGCCGCAGGACACTATCTCCTAAACACACATCTCCGCCATTATTTAATTAAAATAATACAAGTTAATTAAAGCGTGCTCTATGTACTGTGTAGTGTATGTACTCGGTACACGGCTTAGCTAATTAACCCATATTTGCAGGGTGTGGTCTAGAGCGCATACTTGCCTCAATATCCTAGTTATATGCTAAATATGTGCGCTCAAATTAAACGCAGCTCGTAATGTAGGTATTACGTGGATCAGATGTGGTGAGATAACTAAGTACAATACTTTTATTATTTTCCTACGTCCTCATGTTAGAAGCTTGATTTGTATCAAAGACCTAGTTAAATAAATCCAATGATTTCACTAATTATTACATTCTCCTGGGTGTACATTTTATAGTTAAATTGCAATTATGTTTAAATAGTTTTGTCTCGTTTTTTTGTTCATATTGAAGATCATAATGCCTTACCATGTGGTATGTGAGCTCAGTCTTCTCGAAGTGTTAGTTAAACGTGACAGTACATATAGATCAATATAATATATCAAACACACCACAGTACTATTTTATACCGCAATCGTAAAATAAATGCTCAATAATCACCGCTTTAATTATTCAGAGGACGAGATAAAGTATAATTACATATTGAATAGATACCTACATAAATCCATATTGATCATAGTTCGAATTCTAGTCGAGTTCTAACAGCCCGTTCACGACTTCGGTCTAAGCGGTGGGCGCAGCAACGGGTTGTAAGTCCTCTCACCCCGGACAGGGCGGGAGAGACTGTCCGACTTGTACTAACTAAAATCCACGTTCGCCTTCAATAGCCCTTTATGTTGCGGGGTCCCGGTAGGTTTTAGTTCCGAGACCCCGGCATGCAATTTATATCATGCATCACCCTAGTGTTTTAGCGTGATATAAATTGTGACACATTTATATATATATATTTTTTTTTTTAAATTGCTCCACACTAGGAATTTCTTGTGTCGTGGGTGCATTTACAAACATAGAAATTCACATGCCGGAATTCACCACTGGCGGCGTCCCGTGACGTGTTTCAAACCTTTCTGTACATTTGATCTTACCGCTTGCCGCTACTGCTATAAGCAAAATGCTGTTATGAAACACTGTTTGTTTTAATTCACTAGGTTAGTTGAAGGTTCTGAACTTCAAGTCAAGGTTCAAAGCATTAACACAAATACGTTTTCTCAGTAGCGACTTAAAACCGTTTTTATAAAAACCCCATTCAATCTGAACCCGCGCTGCTAGTTCATTGAAAGAGACCTTTTTAAATATACAATTTACATAGAAATAACGTTTTCAATGTGATGGTCTGGGTATAGACAGAGGCTTTCAACAAATCCAGCTGAAACGTGGACCGACGCGCGACGCCGCAGTGCTTCGTGGATATAGAACATAATATTGTTACGTTTTAGTTCAATAACGGATAGTTCTCGGTTACATCACTGGCTTTCATGATGTTTTCCATCATGATTGCTTATGATAAACCAAAGATTATAACTTTCGAATTTCGTTGTTATTTTTTCACGAATAACAATTCATAGAATTCATTAATTTATTTCACTCGGTGCAATAACTTAATTCGTAATAATTACACAGTAAAACTTCCAATTAAATCCACATTTTCATTTACATCGAATATTAAGGTCAATATTGATCACAATTATGCGCAGAGGCTGCGATTGAAAATTGCTATGGTTCGCAAATACGGCAGCTCGGTAATCTGTTCATTAAATGGGATATAATTAAAATACGATGGAGTTTCGTAGCCATTAGTGGTCACATCTGCAGTATGCTGTGAGGAATTATGATATCGTGGTGACAATTATCTCTGCGGATACCCTTTAATGTGGCTGCTCAGTGGTGCGAAAATCACTTAACGTTATCTTTAAAAAACCCTTTATATCTTAACAGGATTAAGGACTTCTAAGTCATAGAAAAGAAACAATGCGTTTGAGCTCGTCTTCTTAATTTGTATTTTTTTTTTATTTTAATTTGTACAGAATATCAAGTGCTATTCGCGATTTGGAATCACAAACGCAGAAGGTTTTATTGATTTGGGAATGTTTGACAGATTGGGGTAAGTAGGTGATATGTTGGCGTCTGTACATTTGACAATGTTAGAGTCTAGCATGATATCGTGAAACATAATAAATATTTCCAGACAGCATTAGTAACTCGCTCTATCATGCCGCATCATGGCAGACGTTCAGACGATCACAATTGTGCACACAGACAGATTACCGAGCAATTAGCTCGGCGCGGCGCGGGATGTATAGCGCGGGATATATATCGCGAGCTATGTATATGGAGCGCTAGATTGCCCGCGTGCTCATTATAGTGATAGCCTCCAGAGTGCTACATAAGCTATTGGGACGGTGCTGAATTGATGATGAATGTTCCACAGCACCTTTGATCAGAATTCGGGTACCGCTATATATCTGCTGTCAGTTCATTATAGGAGATAAGAGTAGATCCTTTCTTTCGAAAATAAAAACTTGATTTTTTAATACACTAGACAAAATGAAACCGTTACACGTCCCACTCATATTCTATTTGGTAAACCTTATTCTCAGAGACTATCAATATTATTCAAAAAACCCCGAAATGTGGCCGCAAGTAACTTTATTTGTTTTAAACGAATTCGCTAATTAAAATAATTAAATACAATTCTCGTAAAACCCATATAATTGGACAATTAAAACTATACGTGGTTTATTATTTCGTAGAAATAGATTTATTTGTTGAATAAATATAAAGTTGTGAAAATTGCTACATTTGAGAGTGAGAGGAGTTCTGTGTAACCGCCGTAGTCGGGTAACACAAGAAGTCGATACAATTTTGAATGATTCTAATGCGTCGTAACATAATAACGCTATAAATTTTGAAAAATGATTTTTAACGACTCTCTTATTAGATGATAAATGAAAACGTAGGTAGTTTCAGAATCTCAACAATTCATACCGAAACATACGCTCCCACAACAATTCATCCCTAAATGTAACCATGAATGTTCAGTAGCGAAGATAATGTACTTATGAGTGACAGGCGAACAAGTACACCCAGATCATCCCATGCACGCGACGGCGTGACGTTGACGGACGCGGGCGAGCAGGAAGCCGTGCCGTGAATGGACCGCCACCGCGCTACCCGCGCGGTGGCGGGCGCCAGTGAATGAGAGAGATTCCAAGTTAAAGCGTGACCTGATATCGAATATTGGGCGCAAAACTGGGTGTTGATCAAAGTTTCGAAAGATTCATAATAAATTATAATGAACTTAAAATTAGTTTCTCTGAAAAAAATCAGAATCAGCACTTTTTGAATATATTCGAATTTAATACAAAAAATTTGGTATAAGAATAGGCTGCAAACTTAATATCTATGCTATGAAAACGAGGTGAGGCGATGCCCATACTAGCCGCACAACTACACATTCATGTGAGTAATTTTATTCACCTCATAAACTATGTATTAAATATTTAATAATGTAATATTTTAATGTCAGATACATTTAACTGCTTTAATTTACAAAAGTTTTACTGGTACAGATTAATAAATACACATTTTATTTGAAAAAAAGAAACAAAATTATAAACATTTTATATTACTTAAAAAGACCATAATATGTAAGAGGAATAAAGATCTATTTCTGTGACAGTTCTTAGTAGAAGTTATAATTATCGAGGCGTGTGATGAGGATGTTAGCCAACATTGTTCGTATGAGCTAGTAATGAGCGAACTGTGAGATCTGTGCGCTGCTAATTTTAACTCTGCACTTGATGGACCACTGTTGGGACGGAGCAGTATGACAATACCGGACGAGCTGCCAAATTGGTGCATAGATGGTAATTTCTGCTAGGCTATCTTTAATGGGCATGCGGACAGCGAGTAAAGGGCAACTCGCTGTCCGACCATGGACCATGCCCGGGTCAAAGAGCTGTCAGCAAAATGACGGGGCCAAAGCCTGCCGGGGTCGCGGGACTTATTTCTATCGCCGTGACCCCGGAACATAAAGGGCTATTGAAGGACACTGTGGATTTTAGTCAGTACAAGTCTGACAGTCCCTCCAGCCCTGCCCGGGGTTGGAGGACTCATTTGATGATTTTACCACGCAAAAAAAAAAGTCTATCTTTAATGCAGGGAGAGTTCTTTATAATAGGACTGCGGAGCAAAAGGGAATATCGGGACGAGGGTTATTAAAAAAGAAATGGGTATTGGGATACATGATTATGTACGAACGTAACTAACGTCAAAATATTGGTGGACGTACGAAACAGAGGATATGGCCCTTTACGCTCCCCTGGAACGTGGTTACCAGTCCGTCCTACGGTAAGATAATTATACATTAATATAACATCATCATCGTCTTGCTGCCTTTATCACATGAAATTTCACATACATTATATAAGAAAAGTATCTATTTGTATTACTGTTTTACAATGCACTGTGACTGTAGAAGCAATACCTTTACCTCCTCGACAATCTTTCTTTGTTTTTATTTTCTATTGGAAAAGCTTTTAATGTTTCCTTTAATTTCATATAAATGGAATTGTGTTGACATTATCCTGTGTTATTGTACAAAGGTACATACGTGGAAGAGGAAAACCAATGTTTTATGAGCAGGAAGTAGGAAAGCTTCGAGGTAATCTAATTAATTAGTTTTCCTTAGAATCAGAATGTCGGAAATACACAAAGCTTTTTGAGATTACCGTTGTTAATCACCTGTTAAGACCCGTTGACTGTTGGCCCTAAGGTCGTGTGAATGAAAGTTTAAGAAATTAAAATAGATTCATTCATTTTGCAATTTAAGTATATTTATCGAATGTGAGACCAAAAATAGATTCATAGCAGTTGATTGTTGACATTGTGAATCAAACAAAATTCTATAGCAGCACGGAAACGAGTCACTCACGCAATAATCGACACTGAAAGCAATATCCTATTACAGACACATAACGTCCAACATATAACAATATAAGAGAACATTCGTGATTCATTACGGCTGTGATTGGATTGAATGCGATTGCTAAGGATTCCCGTTAGGGCCACTATCTTTTTATTTCTACGGCTTCGGCGCAATATTCCCTTCATCAAATCCAATCACCCGTCTCCCTCACTCGTGTGAGAAAAGAAAGGAAAGACAAACGGATTTAGAATTAGATAATTTGATTTGTATGTATTTGGAATGTAGATGCGGTATAATGAAGCCTAATGAATGTTACCGGGTCAGGCGTTTTATTGTGCTCGCTGTGATACGGGGATCTGATTACGTGTTTATTTTTAAAGGAACGTGGAACGGATTTCGTGTAATGTTGTTAAGGATAATCTTGTTAATTTGATTGTGTGTTTGGTTCTCGTGTCGCCGGACTTTTACGACAAACGTCATCAACGATGTTCTTAATTATTATGAGCAAAAGCCTTCACAGTTTTGATCAAATGACATTCGTAATTGTATATTCACATTTTATGTAGGTACAGTAAGTACAGTAGTTCTTAACTGGACAAATAGATACATAGCACTTCATAATTCATCATCTTTTATTTTTCATTGAGCTCCTGTTTTTCGTCATTTTACGGGTGCTTTCATGAGCCTATGTGACATGAAAATATTTGATTTTGATTATGTTTTCAGGAACAAACAGGATTAAAATATAATGTACTCTATGACCCTCTTGTAAGTCAATCCTTGCCAATACCTGAAGATAAAATAGGTAGGCAGAGTTACATGAGTATCATAAACATTAAAATCGAAATCAAAATCAAATGGTTTATTTCAATTAGGCCAATTGCGGGCACTTTTGAACTCATAAATAAAATAAGTACAAAAATAGTTATGGTGCTACAGTCCCAGTCACACACATTAAAAATCAATGCAGTATCAATTTCTATATCACACCTGAATTTCCTCGATCAAATTAGGTACCAGGGTCTCATAACACGAAGGATATCAGCGTCGCGACTCCGGCTCACTTTGTATCAGACCACTAATCTATGAGTTATGTCGAAGCTGTTAATAATCGCGGTGGAATTGATACCATGTTGTTACGATCACGTTCCTAATCGTAATGTATGTAAATTGTTACTACGTGCTTTAAAGCATAGTTGTTTGGTGTTGTACTTTATAAATAACTTTACCCGCGCGATAAATCAAAGTGTTAGCCGTTAAATTTTTAACTTACTACCAATCTTATTAAATGTAATTAATATTTAAATTGTTGGTAAGTACGAACAATACATACAGACACAATTTCATATCCATCCTTCCTGGATATTTTTTTTTCGTAATATTGTCAAATAAGTTACCGGCACGATAAATCAAAGTTATTGTAGCCTTTATTTTGTTACTACGAATCTTAATAAATGTAATTATTATTTAAATTGTAGCTAAGTACGGACAAAGTTTCATATTCATCCTTCCTGAATATTTTTTGGTAATTTTGACAATTACATCTGTGGCTTTTTTACTCTCCCGAACACGTTGGCAACTTTTTACTTCGCTTTATAGTAAGATAACCAATGAGAATCAACCGTAGATATAGTGTTCTACACAAAGGGCGTTAACGAACACATTATTGTACAAACTAAGAATTAAAACCTGTAGATATTATTCCAAACATGACCAGCTCTCATTTCAATAATCATTTCAATGACATACCATTTACCAATACAAAGCACTGCCATTTATAGATAACAGCAAATTGTTTCACAACACAAAGGCTCTGCTAGGAATCAATTGGGCATAGTCTGAACACAGCAGCACACACATGTGACCGAGGCTTTATGCCGCGTTTGAACGCTCCAGTCACTCGCCACACTCAATTGTCTGGTCATAGGCCAGCGATGTGTTGAATGCGACAGCTGTCTTGTACGACACACGGCCTGAGATATGAACAACATAGTTCACGTCTTAATACACTGCTGTCGTTTGTGAGAGGCATTTGTAACTATTGTTGTGTTTCAAGATGCTGCAATAAATAAAACGAAACTGTATCTGTACTTTTAACTACTATTTTAAATGAAATCGCCTCCTAAAATCTTTGATCGATTGAATAACGTATTCAGTTTATACATATGTAGTATGTATTTTATTAAGTTACGATTAACCTAGTAAAATTCCAGCCATTCTGAAGGCAATCAAAGCTGGGCATGCGGGCAGCGAGTAAAGGGCAACTCGCTGCCCGACCATGGACCATGCCCGGGTCGACGGCGCGTCGTGTTCCACGCGCGCCTCTAAAAACGTCAGCAAAATGACTCTCAGAGGGCCAAAGCCTGCCGGGGTAACGGGACTTATTCCATCACCGTGACCACGGTACATAAAGTAGTATTTTAGTCAGTACAAGTTTGAGAGTCCCTCAAGCCCTGCCCGTGGTGGGAGGACTCATTTGATGATTTTACCAGGCTAAAAAAAAAGGCAATCAAAGCTCAAATGTAAAGACAAGGTCATCACGAAAATATAAAAGATATAACCTAAAAAAAGTTAATTAGGCGAGTAAACCCTGCGTCTGACGACTACTTATCATACTTCCACCATACTCCCCCCCCCCCCCCTCGGCCGTCCCTTGCCGTCGCCGGCAGTAAAACCGCGCGATACCGTCAGCTGGGATTAAGTCATTCAAAAATGTTACGGTCACCGCGAATGCAAATGGCGACATCTCTCGCCGACGCTTATTAAGTGCCAACATTAATTTATTCCGTCTCGTTCATCTTAATTAAAGTCTTGCACTTTTACACTCTGCCGGAGCGGTTAGCTCGACGCTAGTTTCTAGTGATATAGTCTTGTCTTAAATCAAATGGGTCCCTAGGATACTGCTCTAAATTTAAAGAAAAAAAAAGCGTAAACTTAAGTAGGTAAATGCATATTTTATAGTACAGAATTTAATTTTTCCCCTACGCCTACTTTTGTTGAAGCAGCACTAAAGTATTTTAATTTTTTCTCGTAAAAGTGAAAATTATTCTTAAAACACAAGCTTTATGCCGCTTTCAGTCCACAATAAAGATAATTATGCAGAAAAGTGTAGCGGTCTACGAAGGACCTACGCGGCTACGAGCTACGTGCTACGGCGTAGCAACGGAGCTACGCGACTACGACAGTGTTTGCATTGTTGATTGTATTCAAATGGGTGTTTGCGCTAATAGTTTTATTATAAGCTGCTGGTTTGTTGAGAAAAGATGCAAATCTGCGTCTGAGATTTAATTCTGCTCATTTCCATGCTGGTTCAGTAACGTGCTTTAAAATAACTTTTTTAATTTTCGTTTCGTATTTTAATTATTTGATTGAAACTGCATATGTGTGACTTAAATCCAATTTATTATTGAACTCAAATAAAAGTTGGGAAAAATAAAAGCAAAACAGTTCTTTCTCTTTTTATTTGAAAAGTTGAACAAAGCTTAATCACGAATACGTGCGCTAAACTCAGAGCATTTAATTAAGAAACCTCAATAAAAGGCGCGCATTCAGACAAAGTAACAAGTAAATAACCGACTGACTACGAACTGAAACGAACCGTGAAAAATAACGAACTTAGCCGAAACATTGCGAAATATTCCGTACGTTTGTTTATCAAGCGAGTGTCGTCTTGTTGCAGGAGTGCGCATCAGTCGCTTCGTTAGAGAAGGAATGTTCCGTGACCCGAAGACTCGAACCTTTCGATATGCTACCATTCTTCTTATATTACGCGAAAAAGGTTTTGATTTACATTCCATAATATTACAAAATTAAAAATTAGGCCTTTACCCAATAAGGGGTCCATATCTCAATCCCCTAGAAGACTAACCCTACTAACAATAACCTAAGAAATCATACTAACAATCTACTAACTACGCTTAGAAATTGGAATTTGAGTTATGGAATAAACGGCTTTTTTATTTATTTTTTATAATATTACAAAATATAAAATCCATATCAGATATGAAAGTACTTTGTTCAAAATGTTTAATGTAAATCATATTTTTTCCAAAATAATTAAAACAATAACAATTCTTTATGTGAAGCAAATAGGGTGGATCTAATGATTTCAAACGCAGTCGCAGCCCACGTGGTCCACAGCGGCGCTTGATTTAATTTCATGTCAAAATAAAAGCGAGGTCCGCACGGGGGTCACGAGGGGCACGGGGGCCGCGCCGGGGCACTGGGGCACTCGCCAGCTAATCTCATTTCAACCTTCGCTCAGTACGCGAACCGATTTTGTTAAAAGAAACTGCTTTTATTACGGGCATCAGCAAAGCGCACGTGTACTCACAGATTTACGAGGAAAAGTAAAACATTACAGTTAGACGATGTGAGTTTGTGTGTGCGCCGGTTTATGTGGGGCTCGTGATAAGGAAGTATGGGGATTACGATTATCCCTTCCCTGGACAAATGAGGGAAATAAAAATACTAAGGGGAAGTAATAAAAGTAAACAGTTACTACCAACATCTCGCACAAATTGAATAACACACACACCTACAAGTTCACCTTTGTTTGCGTGGTAAAATCATCAAATGAGTCCACCCTACCCGGGCAGGGCGGGAGGGACTGTCAGACTTGTACAAACTAAAATCCACGGTGTCCTTCAATAGCCCTTTATGTTCCGGGGTCACGGTGATGGTATAATGATGATGGTCCCGCGACCCCGGCAGGCTTTAGCCCTCTGAGAGGGGGCCTCGTCATTATGCTGACGGTCTTTGAGGCGCGCGTGGAACACGACGCGCCGTCGACCCGGGACTTACAAGTTCACCTTGAGATTAAATCTAATCTTTGTGTTTTCGACTAAATCAAACAAACTGAGATCCGGTTTCAAGTAATAAACATAGTTAAACACATAAGTAGTAACCTTCCTTGGTACGTCGCGGAACTGTGTTTGGGTGGGAGGACTCATTTCATAATATTGCAACGTTAAAAAAAAATGGTTTTTGCACCAATCCATTTTTCAGTGGATTAGCCATACGGCCTGCCATGCAGCGTAAATTAATCAAAAAATTGATCAAATTATTTTTTTTAATACTAACTTCTGCAAACAATGTGACTCGTGACAGAAAAATCAACTCATGTAAATGTCACATTAAAATATTAACTTCATGTTTTCATCCAATGCATATTCACAACCTTAAAACTTAAATTAAATTAAAACTAATTTGATAATTTATCACAAGATCAGCTTACAGTTTGAAACAGTTTAATAACACGCCTAACTGATCTACACAAACATGATTTAAACCACAAAGCGAAATGGGATCACCCATTATTAGATTTGAAAATACAATTTGTATTCGTAAATGTATTAATGTAACAAACGGAGTGCTAATCCATACATAACAAACACCAAGCGAGGCGTAGCACACATTTCAAAAACACGCCAATCAACTACGTCACTCACGTAGACTATCGCTACGAGCGTAGCGCCTACGGCGTAGCACCGCTACGCTGAATACTCGTAATCATTTATTTCACAGCGATAATAATTTATTCGACGTTTAACAGTGATAATAATTTATTGGAGACATATTCGGCGGTGATAACGGAAAAGAAACGGATATCACAGGCCGTCAAACTGATTGATTGGATCGTTTTCTTGGGCTCGTAGCACTGATAGCGCCGTCCTCGACTAAAGAACGGGTGGACGACGTTTTTTTTTTGTATAAAATTTTGTTAGATCTTCAAGTCGTTTAAAAATATCAATAGTTACGTAAAATGAAATTTAAAATATCAAAATTTAATATTTCAAACTATCTCATTCTACTGTAAGTGTTGAAAACGAACGTTTGTAGTTGGTAGATGCGATTGCGTTTATCTGGGACATGTTTTGAAAAGGAGCATTCAAACAAAGAGCTTTCTAGAAATACAGATGTGGCAGCGATTGATAAGTTCGAACATGTTTTTCGATCCAGAAAGAAACCCCAATGTTTAAAAACTCGCTTTTTTAGCCAATGTGTCCTGCCAACGATGACTTACGGTGCCGAGACATAGACGCTTACAAAGGAGACTGTGCACCGAATACGAGTTGCAGAAAGGGTCATGGGGCGAGCCATGCTCGGCATTACTATTCTACACCGAGTGTGTATCACCGAATCCGTCGTCGGACGAAAGTCTATGACGTCGGGGATAGGGCGATACGCCTCAAGTGGAGTTGGGCAGGACATCTGGCCAGACGCAGAGATGGCAGATGGAACAAGGTTTTGACCGAATGGTGACCAAGGTTCGGCCAAAGAAACCAAGGCCACCTAAAAGTCCATTGGGCTGACGATATCGTCAAGATCGCGGGGAATAAATTGATAAGAGACGCACAGAAACGAGACACATGGCAAAAAAGGGAGGCCTGGCCTGGCCTGCCGGGAGGCAGTGAGTTATAGATGATTTCAAAATAATAACAAGACCTTTTGTAAAAGTTCAAAACTAAAGTTACTTTCAAAAAGTATTTCCAAGAAGAACCCATTTATATCTGATTCACGATTATTTTAAATTGAATACTTTTTCAACAAAATACTAAAGAAATAATAAGAGCTACAGACACAAACATTTTGTACCTCAAAGGTAGTCTTACAGTTTCGTCAACAAGGAGTTCACCTGAAACTTGAAATCAAAGAAATCAACAAAGTAAACACAAAGAGTGTAAAGAAATCTCCCACACGTCTCTCATTTGAACTTAGTACTTACCTTTAGGTAATTTAAAATGAATCCTAGACTTTAGTGCCGCGAGCATCGCAGGGTTAACTTCTCCGTACAATTGTTTTCAGAAAACTTTGCTGTTTGAGTGCAGGGTTACAAGAGAAGGGTAATTTTAATTGTGAGGAATTCGCTTTGGCATGAAGTATGTTGTAGTTTAGCTCTGTGGGATCTGTGTTTGAGTATGTGGGTCGGAGACAAAGTTTAACTCGACGGGTCTCTGTTTATGAAATAGGGCAGATCTAGATAAATCCCTTGTAGACTAAGTTACTGTAATTAAAGACTAATTTTGGTGACTGGTAGGTATTTCAAGAAAAAAAAATACTTTGATGATCTGGGAGAGTAATACATTTATTTATGCACGATTGAGTACAATTAATTACACTGTCTTTATTTAGTTCGTAGCTCAAAACTTACTACTAAAACTTGCACTGATTGAATTAAACCAAAGTTTTTTTTGACATTGATAGATTTCAAGTTTCGTAACTAAATACATTGTACTTTCACATCCGCATCTATTCGTAGGTCCTTGCAGGCCGCAGGGCACGGGACCTTATCCCCCCTCTCCTCCCCCGGGCCCTGCTTGCCTCACCCCCTCACTCGACGACTGCAATGACTGTTATATTTCACCACGACTCGTCGGATGGATCGACGCACCTGACGGCCAATCACAAACGCGTTTTAAAGAAAAACCTTCGTGGGCCCGGATTTAAAGAAATGTTAGTCATGATGTTAGAAGTTCAAGGTCGGTTAGAGGGTGGTTGTGACGTTGGGAGTTATTTTTAGATGGTCTGATTGTTGCGACAATGGTTTTAGTTAATAATAGGAAATTCTTAACTATGGGACGTAAATCATACATGTGGTTTGGGAAGCTATAATTAAAAGTTGTTAAATGAAGTTTAATAATAGGTTACGGACAAATGACATGACATTCTGATTTCGTCAGGATTTTAATAACATTTTTTCTTTTTTTTTTAAACTTTGCCTCGCACGAGAAATTTCTCCTATATCGTGGATGCATTTACAAACATAGAAACTCGCATAAACAAACACTCATACCCAAAACAACCATCTACCCGTAGATCTTACAAATATTTTTTACGTGCGGGAATCGAACCTGCGACACGCATCGCATTATACCTATAGTAAATTTATATCACGTTGAATGTAAGCTCTAGTTAAAACCTAGTGATGCATACAATGTATGTACCACAAATATGTAACAGGACACGTTAAACATTTTTGTTCTAGGAATGTGAACATGAACGCGAAATCATGAACAGATTGCCTTTTACCTCGAACCTGCATAATTATCAACATGCTTGGATTAGTTAGTCATTTTAATCAGGTCAGGTAACATATCTTGTAATTGAAACAATCATAACGAAGTCATTGTGTAAGGCGTGACATTGATTTTGAAAGTGACTTTCAAATGAGTCCTTCCACCCCGGGCAGGATGGGAGGGACTGTCAGACTTGTACTGACTAAAATCCACGGTGTCCTTTAATAGCCCTTTATGTTCCGGGGTCACGGTAATGAAATAAGTTCCGCGACCGCGGCCCGTCACCTATAAGTATGCATACTCTATAAGTTCCACATGTACTGTATACCTCTGTGTCTGTGTTTAAATAAATATTATTATCTTGCTGACGCTCATTGAGGCGCGCGTGGAATACAACGCGCCGTCAACCCGGGTACGGTCCGTGGTCGGGTAGAGAGGTGACCTGTACTCGCTGATTCACTTAGAAAGCATACATGATCCAGCAATATAAAATAACTTTTATGTATGACGACAAAATAACCATTCATTGTCTGTTCAAAACTTGATCATGACATTAACATACAAATTCAGTCGTATTCAATGGTGGAGCGGCACGTCCGCGGCATAGTAATGTACGTCCATTGTTCCGGACGGCACAGTCCGCGTAATTGGCGCCAATATACGAGATTGTTCCCCAGTAATTTAATTATTTGTTTTGGAAGTGGGGCGAGTTCGTCCTCCGACGAGAGGAGGGCGGAGGCTGTATGGCCCTCTGATAGACGGATTTGTTCGTTATTACATGATGCTGGGACGGTTTGATTAGCGAGGGCAATTTGCTGGTGATTCGGTTATGTTGGGACTGATGTTTCGTTACTTTTGTCGGTGAAGTGACAGTACAATGACATGGTAAATGGGTTTAATAAAACATTAGCTGCTGAAAGATAGGTTCAGGTCATTGACACATTTACAACCCTAAAAAAGTCCTAGTCAGAGTTATGACTTAACGTTTTACTTATTTCTTTTTTCGGTTCTCTGAACAGGATTCCGCCAGTATATTCAGTATATTCTCAACTCATCGTATCCGAGCCGGGAAGAGTGACGACGCAGACATTTAGTACAAATGTGGACGGAGAGAAGGGGAGCGGTGCGGCGGGGGTAGGCAAGAGAGGGGGGCTACAGAGACTAATGTATGACGATTATTTAGGACGCCGCTCCTTCCTTATGGAGCAATAGTTTTTAAAAGCGGTGGGAAAGTGGGGAAACGTCGTACTGTGTGGTTTGTGGTCTGTGTGGGCTTTGTTTACCACAAAAAAGTACTAATATCTTCTTTCGCACCTTTCTAGTTGTTAGTATGAATTTACTGAAAAGATATTACTTTTATATCCAAATTTTTCATGCTTAAAGAAATGAAAGTAATATAAATCCAAATACAAAGTGACGAGTGCACTGAGAAGCTGAGATTTCCATCTCAGCGTCTCAATGCAAACTACAAAATAAATCTACTACTGCGAACCAATTACGTCAAATAGAAATTGATTTCTTATAAATGTATTTCCATTAATATTATTTACTATATTTCTGCAAACTCCTTGTATTTATTGAAGTGTAAAGTAAACTTGTGTGAGCAACACGACAGCATGCTTATTGGTAGTTTCAGTAAAAGTTTCAGTGAAACTTTCAGGCTAAAAATATTTGCAATGAAATTCAAGAAAGTGTGATAATTCTCACAAACTAGTTACTTGTTTTTATTTATTTGTGAGAGTTTAAAGTGCTCGCCGTGCTCAGTTTTTGAATAAAATCCGAGTATTTATTATCTCGAAATGTTTCTAACTTTAATTTGAATGATTTTGATGTTTGTTTGATGTTGTTTCTTAGAAAATTCGTATGTGTGTAACGTAGATTTTTTAATCTAAGTAACGAACTCTCTTCACCAACAATTTTATTGTAATCTAAAAAGCTAACAATTAAATTCCAAGCTATATATAGCTCATACAAATTTAACTTGAACTAGAATCATAATTTCGACGAGGTAGTCAAGTTTAAAAAAAAGAACTCTTCATTGAAGCATCTTTTGTCAGCAAAAGAAAACCGTCTTGAAAACCGCTGATCTTTTCAGGTAAGTGAGAAGCCTTTTGAAATTCTTTTCAGGCAGGTAGCAGGTATCTATTTATAATATTGCTAGAAAGGTATTTTTATTTATGTTCTGCAACGGTATGTTTACGTCACGGGACGTGTTCGTAAGCCGCAAACTGCGTCGTCCGTTTAGTTCAAGTGTGAGTCGGCAACGCTCGGCAATCATCGGTCACGGCACGATGCACGCTGGCCCCAATTGAATTTGTGACGTCACCACTGCCTCACTTGATCACTTCTCTGCTATCTTGTTACTTGACTATTATTCTGTGTTAGGTTTTGACAAGATTCAAAATACATAAACATGAATGTCACCAGACAAAGGATTCCTAGGTTTTTTGTTTGGAAAGTCATTCCATTCACAAGGGTTAAGAAAGAGTTACTTGAGTGAATTAATAAAAAAAGTCAAGCCAGTTTGAATGAATTGCTCTCCAGACCACACCGTAGGTAGTTCACAGTCCAGTCTACTCTTTTGGACAAATCTAAGGGTTTACAAGCATATTTTTTTGCATTCGTTTTGACAAACACTAAACGTCAAAATCAATTTTAAAAAAGTGGCATAGAAATAATGTGTATTAAACCAGGATAATAAACTATTTGTAAACCAAATTCCATCTAAATCCGTTCAGTAGTTTTTACGTTAAAGAGTGACAAACATCCAGCCTTACATTCTCACAGTTTCGCATTTATCGTATTAGTAGCATTATTAAAAATTGAAAATACCTTGCCACTACATAAATGCGATTAATATCACATAACAGTATCTCGATCTAAGCTTACTTCATTGAAACAAAACACAGCCGTATATTAGTGTCGTATGTCTTATAACGTCGCGCAGTAGCCACCCGGGGTAGGCAGCTAATCAAGTCGCGCTGATAACGACAACCTCGCTCACGACCTACCTCACACCACTGGAACTCGCTTGTTTTTATTTTGTTTTGTTTTTTTAACTTGACTACTTAGCAAAGCGAGGAAAACTAATTGGAAAATCAAGTGAAATTCTTGTCTTCATGTATGTGTATAGATACTTAAATGTAACAATGAGTGTCACAGATAGTTGAAGACTATGTGTGTGTCCACATAAGAAGCCTAGAGCGGCGGCAGGTGCGGCGGCGGGCGCTATCTGTGTCCACACTACCGATCAAGCTTTTGTTTTTGTAGAGGCATCTTCAGGGGTTGCAAACCGGTGGTGCAACATTTCAACTCACCAAGAATAAACAAAGAAAATCATAATGGACACTATTTATCGTCGTAAATGTATCAACCTAAGTGGGAACTATATCGCTTGGTAGCGTAGCGTAGGGCTGAGTTCACACTTCCCATCGGCAGAACAGATGGCACCAATTCACAATTCAACGCTTGAATCAACATCGAATACATATGACCAGTTCGATAAGTTGATGCACCACTAGTTAGTATCAGATCTTAAATATAATCTCGGGGAACGAATAAGGATAGGGTAATGATAGGGACTTTAAAACGCAAAAAAAAAAGATTAATTTGATTTCATCCGCTACTCGGGTTCTATTGTAACGTGATGTTATTTATATAGTCTAGAGCCTACCTGGATTAATAAACTGTCAGACACAAAAATATTTTTACCCGTAGTACACGAGATTAGCACGTTCGTTCGTTGCTGAGCCTGCTGCAATATCTAGTTCTCTCCTTTGACACCCATTTTGATATTTATTTTGCCTAGTGGTTGTGTGATATTTGACATACGTGGCCTGCAAGTCCCTGCTTGGCAGTTTCGCCCACATCTGCAATATGCGTCAAAGAACGCAACTTAATTTAATAATAAATGAAAAATAATCAAGCAATACCTACCTCCCACTGTTTTCCCTGTAGACGGAGACGGAGTGGGCTGTACACTGGACACGTGTCTCCGACAAACGTGTCTACCAGACTGAATTATTTTTCTATTTCAAGGTTTTACCTGTTGTAATGTATTATTCTCATTAGGTATATTTCTTGCCATCACGGAAAAAGTAGTAAAACATTATGATTGAGGTATACGGATCAAGGTTTTTTCTCTCTCTTTGAATGTACGTTATTAATCTTAAAATTCATCACAAAGACATTCATGAGCAGTGGTGGCCCAGTGGTATCGGTCCCGACTTACGAGCTGTAGGTCGTCGGTTCGAACCCCGTCAAGCGCATTACTTTGTGTAATTTATTTAATAACCACTGCTCTCAAAACGGTGAAGGAAAACATCGTGAGGAAACCAGCATGTCCTAGAACCAAAAATTCGAAGATATGTGACATCTACCAATCCGCACTGGGCCCTCATGATGAATTAATCACAAGTCATTTCTCAAAACGAGAGCCTTAAATACGAAGGAACATTATATGTGATTCTATTTCATTGAGGAACACAAGACTTGCTCATTTATTAAACTTTTTGTAAGAACAGAGATCTTCCTCGTTAGTGAGACGTTCAGCATAAAATGTTTTATGTATTTCAAGTAAATTGGATGAATGTATATCATTGTTGGTTTTTTCTTTCTTGTTGTACATACCTAAAGTACTTTATGATTTAACGCCCACATTATTTGAGTAATTTTATTTCCACTACGTAATGAATATAAAGTGCGGGATAAGTCTTTTTTTGTGTGGTTAATTCATCCCATGAGCCCCTCTCCCAGGGCGGGATGGGAGGGACTGTCAGACTTGTACTGACTAAAATCCACGGTGATCCTTCAAAAACCCTTTGCGTACCAAGGCCACGGTTGCCAGGTGAGACAGTCCCGTGACCCCGGCAGGCTTTGACCCTCTTAGGGGGCCCCGTCAGATTGCTGACAGCTCTCTGAGGCGTGCGTGGAACACAACGCGACGTCGACCTGAGCATGGTCCATGATCGGACGGCGAGTCACCAATAACTCGCCGCCCGCATAAGTATTACCTTATATTTTGTTACGTCTTTCACAAGCCTAAAATGTTTATGCGAAAGGAATTCAAGTTATACTATATTTTATGATCAAGGCGTAATTATCCATAAAATGTAAGTACTAAGCCATGAAGCTCACTAATAACCTTCGTTACTCGTATCGCTCGGCTCATGTAGGTAACCACACAGTACACCGTGTTCCGGTACACAACCTACAAAATTAATTAAAATCCTGCATCTATACAACTTTTCCAATATTCATCAAATAATTTGTTTATTACAAACAAAGTGTGCAACTTTTGTAATGAAATAAAACTTTTATAATTAATATCGGGAGATCTTTGAACTGTCTTCAGATAATTTTTGTGTTCCGTGATGTGGATAAAGGGAGTTATTTTTACTGGTGTTTTAGATAGCTTTTAAAGGAATCGGGGTCAGCGCGAGACGATGGTGAATATTGTTTGCGGGAGGGAGCGCGGGTTGTGTTTATTACGCAGATATATTCACACAAAGAAGACAAAACAAAAACAATTTGTATTACGTGAACAAAAATGTAATACTGCGGCGAGCGCGAGCCCGTCCTAACTACGTTTGTGCCCCGTAGCGCGTACCTACCCATACATATGAGGTAAATCCCCGGCCCTTTTTTGTCTTTTCACTTGTAAAAATATGTAAATAGTGTTAAAATGTTCCAGCTAAGCGTGGCTGACAGGCAATGTTTTGTTTTGTTTTGTTTAGAACTGAAATTATTATTCATCGTCGGCAAACGATAGTGTAATTATGCATACTGTCAGTAACTATTAGGTATCTAATCTGTGGTGGTGTTGTTATAAAGTTAGTTAATATAAACAAAACTGTTTCACTTAAAATTATACGAGTATTTTAGTTATTAACTTAACTAAAATATTCTATTAATATTTAGGTCACACTCGTGTACACAATTTTGATAAAAAACTTTTTCAGTTGAACGTCTTTTCGTTTTTTCTGCAAAACGATGTTACACAAACTCTACTAAAGGCATAAAAGGAAAGGTGACCAACGTGAGCAGTCCAATTTCTTTCAAACAACCCAAACTGACCGCAAAATGTTCGTTCAAACTCAACCCGAATCTTTAATACCGCATTTTTACCCCAAAGGTATCTCTGATCGATGGCAACTACCGACAACGTCGTTCCCGGGTTCAATCCCGTCAAATTGATATTTTCTCTTCGCTTGGAGCTTTAATTTCCTCGGATCCACTTAACACGTTGATTTGACGTTTAATGAGCATCTGTGCTATAACAATAATTCTCGTGCTTCTGAATACAGTGGGCGTTGATAATTTTGACTATGAGTTAGATCGGTAGACCGCTTCCAGGTGAGATACTTTGAAGCTTTTCTCCCTGTTATATCCATCGATTGTTTGGCTAGCGAGTATTGTTAACTATATCTATCTATACATATAATAAAACTGTAGAAAAGTTAATTTTGTACATTAAAAAAAAACTCAAAAAATATAGCCAGGGTATTAAAGGACAACCAATAGAACCCATTTCTAGCATTTTTAGAATTTTTGTCTGTTTATCTGTTTGTCTGTTTGTATGTTTATTTGTCCAGGTATCACGTAAAATGTACGAAATTTATGTAGATAACTTTTATACACAACGATTAAGCGTAACTTGGAGAGGAATTTAGTTTTTGTTTCATTGCAATCGGTTCAGTCTATCAAAAGATATTTGAATTTAAAGTGTTTTAGAAGTAAAATTACGGGTGCTCTTTGGTCTCACAATTTGACTTCGAATTCGAATAGCAAAACTACAACGCACGGCAGATGGCGTTAAAAGAAAACCTGGAATAGACGTGTTTAAATTGAAGTAACATTATGTATGGTTTCATCGTAATCGGTTCACATAGTATAAAAAATATAAATTAATTAAAGCAATATTTAAAGGAATCATAGAGTAGAACAGAATAGAATGGAATGGAATGGTGTGGTGTGGTGTGGTGTGGTGTGGTGTGGTGTGGTGTGGTGTGGTGTGGTGCTGTGTGGTGTGGTGTGGTGAGAGCGGGCCTTAGGAAAATAGTCCTACATAAACCTGGAATACAAGTGAAAATATTTTTGATTAATCTAAGAAAATTCTAAATACACGGTTTATATGAAAAACGTAGCCTGAATTAAACGCTTGCAAATAAAAAATACATTGTTAAATTCCGACATCCACGCGAACGAAGTTGCGGGCACAGCTAGTTATCAATAAAGGTCGTAGTCTGTTGTTCTCTTGGTGTTGGCAAAGAAATCGGATTCCTTTGTTATAATGTGGGGCTATCGGTTTGCATTGTAAAGCCGCCATCGTGACCTGTTTGATACGCAGGCGGACTCGCCGCCCACGTTCCTTTGTCGCTGATGATGCTTCCATAACATTCATGTTTATGATATAATACTGTACTTGTGAGATTCTTTTTAATATTAAACGTGTTATTGCAAGCTTAAGACAAAGCTCCTTATCACTAATATCTGTTTAAGCTAAAACAAAAATAAATAAATAGGAATTTGATTGATTTCCCATCACTAAATATGTTATGGGTGCACGAAGCGCTTAATCCAATACATAAACTTATACATTTGTGTGAGACTGGTGTCCGTAAATGGCATAACATGCCTGTGTTACTTACATTTATTTCATTATACTGCCTCGTGAGTATAGTGCGCGCTAACTGTAAGGTTGCTTTTGAATTGCAGTAACTAAAGATGAACCGGGAAATCTTTGAAAAAGGGGAAAAAAGTCTTTACCGTCAACAAAATGTTCATTATTTTTATGTTAAACCGAACTTCTGTAATCAAGAACAATATACCGGCAATGTTAACCTGAGTTCGATCACAAGGCTTTAGCAATACTGAACAATGGTTCTCCATTCAAATTTTTGGGAATTTGAAATTTGTCTTGTGGCGGTTATAAATTATTATCCATTGTAAAAATATTCCATCATACAGACAAGAGAAGAGCCAAACTTGTTTAACTTTGATATTTTAAACGATTGTTTTCTTCAAAACTTTGCCTGTCCGACTGACTAGTTAATGATCAAGGAAGATATTATTTATGAACCAGTTTTGATACAGTTGTGTCTCTTGATTTTGAATGTGGTTTGCAATAATTGTGTTTTCTTGGTTGTCAAAGTTCAAAGGTGATTCTTGCCTGCTTTAACATAAAATACTTCATTCCCGAAAATGTTTAAAACAAGTCCCGGTTAACCCCTTGCTTCTGCTGTATTCTGAATGTTTTTTTTCTTTGATATTTAATTACATTTGTCAAAAACACGATAATAATAAAATGACAAAAGTGCATTCTTAAAATTAATAAAACAACAGTAAAAAAATCCTTTGGTACATCATTCAAAATTAATAAAACAATAATAATAACTAAACAGTTCCTAATTCACCACTGCGCTTATGCTAATTTTAAAGCACGTCATTGTTATGTTATGAAACGTTATATAATTATTTTAATAAACTACAATATGACAATAGCAAACCAGTACAATTTTCAATCGGCCGATTAATCGGCTAAACGGTTTACTGAACTATTGTGACGATGCTTTGGTCGACTCTTTGAAACCGTTGCTAAGTTATACGACCGTTCGGAATGATCCTGAGTCTTAGTGAATAGGTTGCAATACTGCGAGGTACTTCATCTCGACACAACTCTTATTTTTTTCTAAATTACTTTCGTATTCTTGCGAAGGAGTGACTTAATTTATTTCGTATAGAAACACGTTCATTCAGATATAAAACTAATTGCTTGTACTTGAATTAAGTTGTGGGCGAAATTAATTCTGTTGATGGTTGATATTGATCGCCGTCAGAGAGGACACCCACACTATTATCGATGCTATCGAATATAAACCGGGTAGAATTTCTCACATCTCAATATTGGATCTTAAACATTTATGAGACACCCACTATTAATCTCCGTAGCACGTGAACCCTGCTGCTAGACTGTTATAGTTCGAAGCGTGATGGTTCTTTTCCTTCTTCGATAAATCCAACACAATTTTTTTTTCACCAGTCATTCCTGAGATTTATAATATTTATGTATACCAGTGATTCCTGGACGGCGAGCTACCCATTACTCACTGTCCGCAAGCCCGCTTCGCCGCTGTGCCCTCTACTGATCAGAGAGACACGCGTTGGAGCGTCCACACGACAGGCTATTCGCATACGAGCAAAGAGACCCCTTCGGCACACAGTGCCTAAGGAAGAGTTTTTGCCCGTATCTCAAGGTGCACCGGCCCAAAAAACTGGTCTTCCCCCCGGACGTATCCGAGAGGGAACTCTAGAGCTACGGGTGAACGTGGAGGTTTCCTGTTTTAGCACCTCCATATTAACGTTTAACCGAACAAACAGAGAAACTCTTCAGCTTTATAATATTAGTATAGATGAGCATGTGAACCTCCATTTAACCAGGAACATTTTAAACTCAAAATGAAAACGTAGAAAACATTTCTTCCAAACCGCAGATTCCACCGAAACCATCTTAAATCGTTACGGCGATCCCAATAAAGGCTAGTTGGCGCTATAAAAATGAAAATCACATAAACGGGCGGTCGTCGGCGCCGGCAGCCGTGGCTTACTGCTAACCATCGGTTAGAGTTAAACGACAATAACCGAGCGGTGCAACCAGCGGAATTACATCTCAACTGCGAAGACTCGGCGAGTCTGATAAACAAGCCGTTAGGGACATAATTATAATAACTTTAGAGCGAAACTTTCTGCTGAAGGAGAGACTTTGTAGTTATTTTAATTTAGTGAAAGAGACAACGGTATAATGTGTATAATACAAATTAGACTATCTCGATGAGCTGAACACTCGTATAGCATTAACAACAATAATGGCATTTACTACAGTGATGAGTTTGGAATTTGTTGAAACAATTTGTTAATTTTCAAATGATTCTGAACTAATAAATTCGTAAATGCGCTAAAAACAAATGTAAATAGTATAAACACAGTAATTCGTTAATCGAGGTACATTCGATGATTTTGATGACGAATTTATTACTGTCCGTACCAATATTAACAATAAATCGACATGGACTTTTCCTGATGTGAGTTTAAAATAAAATTCTGCTAAAGTTTGTTTCAGCAGTTGGATTAAAATCCGCATATAAATGAAATAAAGAGCGGTCTGAAATTTTCACGTGTTCGTGTATTAAGTGAGCGGATGAAATAATAGCTCATTTGTCAGACGCAGATGAAGGGTTCAGCCGTTCAGGGGAAACTGCGAGCGTTCATATTTAATGCACACCTTTTTTCAGATGTCACTCTTTTCAGTTACAGCGGGATATAAATTATGAATTCAGAGGACATGTTACCGATTTCATACCCTATTAAATACGGGAATCCCTTCTCTTGGCATACAATTTTAAGGCATAATTATGTTATATGGTTTGCTGTAGCTTTAAAAATGCGAAACTTTTGGATCTTTGTATGGATGGATGGATCTGTTCCCCTTTCACACAAAAACTACTGAACGGATTTGGATGAGGTACACAAATAGTTTGTAACCTAAATAAAGGTAAATAAAGGATTAGGACATAGAATACTTTATAATAGGTTTATCGGTAAGGCGTTCCCGTGAGAAAATTTAAAGTAACACGCAGGCGAAGCCATCGGCAACAGCTAGTCATTTCATAAATTAGTAAGCAGGTATGTATTATTCTCATTTCTATACAATAAAACGTATATCTCGTATTTGAAACATGCCACAGAACAGATATTTAAATATAATCAGTGGCAATTAGGCAGTGTATCCACTGTTCGTACGGCGGGCGGTCGTTCCGGCGCCGTCCCGCATTGCGACACTCGCTTTATTGTCCGGCCATCGCCGCCGAACTAGGGTAGGCAGCCCTCTAGGTACTTATAATACTAGATGTAGAAGATAAGCCGAGCACAGAAAATTCTCGAATTAAACACACAGCTGTTGTTTCACACGTATACAACATGAAAATACTCACCTTACGTAAATTATTGTTTTACATGACATTATATAACATCACGCCTGTTATTCCTGAGGAGTTAAGCAGACGTGTACCTCCGCCATGTAATTGGGGACTTAACTACTGCCGTCAATTAGGCACAATCTAGATTTCGTGGTAGCTTCTGAAGATTTTATGTTAAGAAAACCTAATAAAACTTTACCTAAAATCATACTCAGAACCTATTTGCTTGCGACCGTTTAGCCAATAGGCCGACAAGAAAGTTGTATAAGAAAAATCTTTTCTTTTCTTCATATTTTTTTACTAACCGACATCATTTTTCCTCGGTAGACTTGCAAAGGGAAAGTTATAGTTTCAAAGTGTCTCCCCGTAAAGCTACGGGTAGTCTATAGAAAGTCTTAAGTTTGGTGGGCTCAGATTAAAGATCTAGATAAGATTAGTACACTACAAGCTGTTGAGTCTATAAACACAGCTATAATGGTCTAGTTCGGTTGATTCCTGCGCTTGATTCAGCCGCGACTCGTTTGTTTTTATGTTACGACTGCTAATACGCGCTTCTATTGTTTTCCTTCATTCGTAAATGTGATATTTGCTTGTTTTCCTCGGTTTGTAAGGAATTTATATTGTTTTATTGTTACTTCTAGATGATAATTTCAAACCTAGAACCCTTTTTATAGAATGTTTTGAGTAGTTAAATTTTTCTGTCCATGGTAAACAGTTAATTACACTCAAGTTACTTAATCTTGACTTACTAAACGCGAGACTATCGCTAAAATAAAAAAATAAACTTAACCAAGAACTGGAAATTAGGAAAGTTTTAAGGCAAACTTAGGCATTGCGACCCACAACTAGGTTTCTAATAAAACATATTGAAATTTTCAGAAATTAACAACCACCACCGTAGTAGTAGTCAGAACTATCAACATCAAAATTGCGTGACTGTGTTGTGGACGCGGCACTTCCTTATCCAAAATTTTTGGCGACCAGTAAATAAAGCCAGCAGGCAAGTGATCTGAACAGATAAGCGCCAGTACTGAGCACAGTGAGCGGCGCACTAAACACGCGATAGTCTGGCAACTTGCCATCGCCTCGCTCGCTCACTGGTGGAGCCAGCGCGCTGGGACAGTGTGTCACTGCCCTTTTTGGTTCACTGGACCAAGTGCTTGACGAAAAATGCGGGTCAAGTGTAGAACTGATCTTTTATTTTATATGGACGCTTGTTTTGGGGAGATGATATTTGTTTTCACTACACAGTTACACATATTTTATTATACTTATTATTAGTACATCTACATAACACACTGACTCAGTATAAATAATATTTAATTTACGTATTTTATTTCGAGCGTATGACACTCGTGGGCTGCAGCTGAAAATCAGCGTCAGGTGGCAAACTTTGTGTTGCCATCTGGCATATGCTGAGCTGAGGCCCTTTGGCATTAAATTGTTAAGTTTATTTGTTTTTCTAATGTACTCTCTCTTTATAACCTTTTTTTTGTATTGTTTAGTTTTAAGTTTGTGCCAATAAACACAATTTTCTTTCTTTCTTTCTTTCTATCATAGGTAATAGCTTATTTTTATTCAACTTCAGATTATTCTCTTAAAAATCTTAAGTTCCATAAAATAGGGTTTTCAAATTTACTTAGTCGATGTTAAAATCGTCTTACGAGTCATCTCGCCCTAGATAAACAAGGCACTTTCAAACTCTAAATGACTTATTGTTCCTTCTAGAAGTATATCTATGCAGAATGAATTTAGTTGTAGCATTATGATCACCTTCATTATGATCATATAACGCAAGATGGCCGGTGACTGGATGAGAGTAGCTGGTGGTCGAGTGAAATGGCGTGCGATTGGATATACTGATTTTTTTAGATTGTCAGTATCATCAGCCTATAGGGTGATGATGATGATGATTATGATCTCGCATTATACACGTACTTATTTGTCTCTACAGGCCTTAAATCATTTATGATTACGATTATTAATAAAAGCACGTTGTTAGTAATAAAAGGTGCATACTAAACCTATAAAATAATTGTCATCATCTTTACTGCATTTTCCCCAAGGGTGTGATAGCCAGCCTAGTTTTAATTAATACATTAGATAGCAGGACATTACCCACAGCAATAAAATAAAGTAAAGAATGTGAGATTAGAGTGCAATGCCGGCTGTAATAGGTTTGCAATCAGCCGGCGCGCCCGACGCAATCAATCAGCCTGGCACTCTGCCGACCCCACCACGCCGGACCACGTTATCTATGCTTAGATAAAGTTTTATATTTTTAATCAGTTTTGTACTTTTTTGTTCAATTAATCAGTTATCGTGTGCAAGGTTAGGCACTCCATAGTGTTGACTTATAGGACTTATATTCTCCGCCAATAAGTTCATAAATAATTTTATGCAGATTGTAATTACTACTTTTGTGATATCTATCTTTATAAAATTATTTGTATGTTATATGCCTGCAATGAAAATACTAAAAAATATAGGACAATTTTCAAAAATCTAAACTTTTAGAAAGCTGCAATGGCTCTGAGTGACATAACTTCTGAGGAGAGCGCGGAATTCTGAGGCAAAGCGGTTGGCAAAAGCTAGTAGATGATAAATAGGTATGTGAGTTTTTTAACTGGGTCGATTTTAATGAATACTTTTGATAGAAAGTGCATGCATGTTGACTACAGTTATGGTCATCATAAAAATGATGCTATGATAACAAATCCATAGCCATTTATTCTGTAAAATATTTACAAAATCACAAACATAAAAAGTAAGAAATTTTCTGTTTGATCTGTAAAGCAATACGAAAATCAACGGCTTAAAAACTACCAATAATGTACTCCATATTTTTTGAACTGATCTACTATATATCTCAAATTATTCAAGACTAATGTAATTATATGTTTGCTAACGAATTGGTGGGAGATAGTTCGTTAAGCCTATGTTTGTGTGAATCTCATCAATCAGCTCTTCAGACAGATAGATCAAGGTCAATGCGGGTGCAGGGTCAGGGGTGACGTGACCTTGGCAGGGTAACAGGGGTCACAGGGAAATGATGAAAATGAAAAGAATTGAGATTTATTTGTCCGAGAAGGTTAAATCAATACTTTTGCACACCTTTTTTACAAACTAAAAGAGGCCGGTGTTTCGTACGTGACTACTCTGAGAAGAAACAGCAGAACATACTAAGAAGTCACAGTCTCTTTTCAAATCCAGGTATTATTACAGAGGGAACTGACGATTGTCATTGAGATAATAGTCAGTTCGTCAGCAATTTGGATTATCTTGATACAAACTTTACACTCAAACCGCATGTTAGACGCCATTAATAATTCCAATAGTCAGTTACTACCTCGGCATTATTACTACTGGACAGATTTTATAATTCCTAAAATAGTTTGGCACTAACGTATCAGTCTAAAACTAGTTCATCTAATGAGTTCAAAAACAAACAAAAAAAAAAGACTTAAAACAAATAAGGCGTCTGCCGTCACCGTCCTATAATATAGTGTTGAAAGAGCTTTTATCCATAATTGACACGCTTGCTGACACAAACTAAAACGGGGAGCATCGAACTTGTTGATAAATTGAAGTGAGGAGTGACGAGATTGAGTGAGACGATGACATAATAATAACTGGAGGGAAAATAGTTAGTTAAGGTTCATCCTTATTTCAGTATTATAATGACCGATGATTTTTTTATACCACTAAGATGACGTAAGAGCCTATGGTCAACCTGATGGTGCAGCGTCACTGTTATCCTATGGACGCTTGCAACAGTGATTAAATTAAATTTCAATAACCGCATTGGAGCTGGTAAGGGTTTAGCCTTATATACTCTTGGTCAAAACCCAGTTTTTTACCAAAAGTATTAGAGTTTGTCCCCAGATATTTTTATATTTTTAGGGGAGGGGTGCTAAGACAGGAAACCTCCACGTGCGCCCGAGGACTGGAGTTCCCTCTCGGATACGTCCGGGGGGAAGACTAGTTTTTCGGACCAATGCACCCTGGGATGCAAAAACTCTTCCTTAGGCATTGTATGCCTAAGGGGTCTCTTTGCCCGTATGCGAATAGCCTGTCGTATGGACGCTCCAACGCGTGTTCCTGTGATTAGCAGAGGGCACAGCGGCGGAGCGGGCTTGCGGACGGTGAGTAATGGGTGGCCCGCCGTCCGACCGAGGACCAAGACCGGGTCGGTGGCGCGTCGTGTTTCGCGCCAAATGCCTGCTGGGGTCACGGGTTTTCTCTTAACCCAGGATACCGCGGCCACGGAACGTACAAGGCGTCCGAAGGAACACGGGTGGATTTTAGTCAGTAAGAGTCTGACAGTCCCTTCCGCCCCACCTAGGGCGGGCGGACTCATTTGATGATTTTATCACTTCAAAAAAAAAGATATCTGGGGAATGTGGATATACGCCTTTGCTCCACCCTAACTTGGGAGATTTAGGCAAAATGATCTGTTTTACCGGATATCTTGGGGGTTTGTCTGTCGCTCTGACTTAAACTAGAGTCAGGAACACACCAAAACTAAATCTAAGAAATGATTACAAAAAGCAATTTGAGGCCCATGTAAAATAAAATATTTTGATTTAATTTAAGCCATCAGCTGTTTCATCCTTTTCACATCTCACTAAAATCAGTCCACTTGCAATCCTCGTTGTCAACCATCACTAGCAGATAAATTGTTATTCTAGTAATAAGTCGTGGGCGTCCGGACAGTTACCGTGAACGGGTATTAATAACTACTGGTAGTCGGAAACGATCGATTGTTACTGTAGCTCTCATCTCATCGTATTGCGATATACATATGTAATCTCTATATGTGTTTCGGTAGAAGTATTATTGCAGACAAAATAAACATGAGAAGATGTTGTTTTTTATACTGTTTTTGCGCATATTAATTTATTGAGATTAGTAGGTTATAGATTGATCTTCGGGATTTTTATGTTAGCAACTATTTCTATTTTTTTTGGAATCCTTCTCATTACGCTAAATGTATTTTTCTCAAAAATAAGTATTCAAATAATATTAAATTACACACGTCTTATTGCAAGTACAAGCTTAACATTCGCTCCAGTATATCCCGGATGGATATATTATTAGGTTCACTATACAATATCAAAGATTCCACTGGTTTAAAATGTAGTAGGACGCATCAACATACTGTATGTATCCGCGGGTTACGGCGTCATATCCCGCGATGCGTTGTGGATACAAAGAGCGGAGACTGACATGTTTGAGGAAGTTGCGGATGAACTTTAAAAGAAATAGGTAGGAGTTATATGGAGTGGTTAGAGCCGACCTTATTTTATTTATTGAAAAGTGGCTGAATTTACCTATGTTTTTTTTTTGCGTGATAAAACTATCAATGAGTCCTCCCTCCCAGCCTGCGTGAAAGGTAACGGACTGACAGACTCTCACTGTCTAAAAATGGACCCGGTTTCTTTTGTCCTTTACATTCAAGGGTCACGGGAAAGTCCTTAAGCAGTCTATTTGATACCAGATTTTTAACCTTCAAATTGATGATACTCCAGCTTTTTCTATGTAACTTGTAAAACATACTAGAGACTGTGTTACATTTGAATGTTAAACGAAGGAAATTTTTAAAATACAGACTGTAGTGTACTGAAGCCGTGGGTTGTCATGAAATGGAAAGCTAATTAGGATCAATCTCACGAAGTAGAAGATCTGAGAGAGCGAACTACTTCACCTTGTTAGTAGAATAAATAAGATTTTCCGCCGAGCAGATTCCACGAAAGTTTTTCTATTTAGGCGGGTCACATGTCACAGTGGCAGACGTCTCGGTACGTCTCTGGCAAGCCTCCTAGGAATACAGCTCTTCACGACAAACTTTTGCTCATTAACTTTACTGAGATGGTCCATTCAGCTAATCATATATTTCATACAAAAGATTATTAAAAAAAAATGTGTTCGAACATGGGTGTGAATGAAATGGGCGGTAGGTGTGCTTAAGTGAATGCATCTTTCAATTTTAAAAGTAGTTGAATCTCATAACAGGTAGATACATAAGTAAGTCTATCTAGTAAGTCTAGCTATTATGAGATTCAACTAAGAATGAGTGACGTCATACACGCATTCCTGATGAGAATACTTCTTAAAATATATTGTAATTGTATTATTAAAAATAAATTTGAATTAAGTATTTTAATGCTTTATTGTCAAGTTAAAATGACAGTGACAGGTTGGTGTCATTAACTACATATTAAAGTTTGACAGATTGAGGTATGGTGATGTACTGGCGTCTGTACCTACGTAATACACATTTCATTCAAAGTACAACTTTAAACAAAAGTACGTAGGTATGTAAATGATGTAATTATAAAACGTGTGTATTTGTCAAAGTTCCTAAAAGTTGAGCGACGAATAACATTAATTAATTAACAAATATTCTAATGGAAAGCATGTGTGTGATGCTGCATTGTGCGAAGACGCACAGAAAACCAACCTTACACAAAACTATCTCAAAATAAATAAATACTTATAAAACAGTGTAAAAGTGATGCTACTCCACAAACAATATCATTGTTTCTGAAGTATTTTAGATTTAATATGTTGTCCAAGGAGTAAAATGATACTGTGACGCCTGATAGGGGAGAATGGAAGAAAAAAATGTGTTGCGCCGACACCAAGTAAAATTGGATAAGGGCTGAAAGATGACGATGTTGTTGTCCAGCGTATCTTGTCCATTTTTCTTCCCCGGAACAGTACCTTGGAGCACACAACGCCATCTGGTCCCAGCTCAGCAGAGCTTGTGTTATGGGTACTAGACAACTGATAAGCATACTTTATATTTCTAAATACAAACATATTATAGATAAATAATAAATACATACATATTAATAATTGGTTACCCCAGTAACGAACGTAGGTGCAATGTGTCGTGAACTGTAAAATTGCTGAAGCGTTACCACGTGCTCATAAAGCGATCCAGTTTAGGCTGTGGGAAAGAGACAGAGCTATACAAGTCGTCTAGCTCCATCTCGTTCCCTGAGCGTAAACTGAATCGCTTTAAGAGCTCGTGATAGGCCACCTGATCTTACCACAAATGGATTGTGTAGATAAACAAAACATTCTTCACCTTTCTTTTGAATATTAAAACAGCTGGCATGTTAATAAATAGTTGTAATCTAATATTAACTCAAAAATCACAGTTGGTCTTCTGCTCTCGTCATGTCAGTTGTTCCCTCAAAGTCTGCCAATTTGTATGTACGTCGTAATGTGTGCCATTATATCGCGTCGACGACTTTTTTATTCGCCCGCCTAGGCGTATTGTTTTAGAGCGATTATTTCATTTGTGTGGATCAAGTTGTGTACTTAAGAAAAACAAAGTGCTATTTAGACTTCGTGGCTTTTTGTGATACGTCGCGCAATAATTTATTGAAAACAAAAGAAACAATCAATACAATTTTGGATCGTTTTTGTTAGTTTTAAAAGCATACATTTTTAATTGTGAAAATAGACTCATTCTTTTCTAAAACACTTTCTTTCTGTTTATTAAATCATCGTCATCATCTCAGCCATAGGACGTCCACAGCTAAACACAGGCCTCCTCTTTTGATCTCCACATAAAATATACCGGATGGAAGCGACCTGCATCCAGCGTCTTCCAGCGACCTTTATATAGGTCGTCTGTCCACCTTGTTGGTGGACGACCTACGCTGCTCTTGCTAGTTACTCTGAGTTATTGATTGTTAAATAACTCAAAGTAAATATTTACCAGGAATAACAAAATATTTCTTATACATTGTAAACTTAGTTTTCTTTGATTACCTAAATGTCTTTATAATACAGAAATAGCCCAGCTCTGAAGTTGAAGATGTAAATATTAAAGTACGTTTTAACATCGACTTCCATAATTCAGGTATTAATTTAACTCGCTCACGTAAATAACTAACATCCTGAGCTAACTTCATTACCTCTCTTTCTCACAGTTGGGAAACGTTCTTCTCTCTTTTATTAATCTAATAGTTTGTTTTAAGTCTTTTGAATAAAGCTATTTGAACGAAATGTCAATGTTAAATGATGGAAAACTGCCTGCTTATGTACATATGCCTTTCCACTGAACATTGGCTTGTAAATAGTTTTGATTTTATACTGTTAAGTTGTTTGACCAGCCTCGAAAAAGGTGGCGAGACCTGGACGTATACCGTGAGAGCTGGTTACAGCTGTCGCAGGACAATAGCTTTTGAAACGACCTGGACCTTTTCCCAGCAGAGGGAATCATTCGGCCAGAAAAAAGAAATTGGGCCTATATATGCCGTAGATACTGTGTATCTCATTGTCTAATATATGTATTTTGCAAACAGGGAATGTGGTTTCACTAACATCAGAGGTTGATGAAGTGAATATTGTAACAGCAATTTTGCCCTCATCCGGTTTAATACCCCGAAAAACTCAGTCATTCCCAAAACTCCCTTCAATAGTCTAAACTAGTCAGAACTGTCGTAAAACTGAGAACCAATATAACAAGTCCCCAACATAATAATAATCGTGAATCAAATGAAATAACTAACCTAACAATAGCGCAGTAATGTGGACATTTGCATGGCAACGATGACGATCACGAGTAATAAGAACATTGAGTACTTGTAGTACGACGAGATACAAGAGCAGGTCGAGAGCACTCAGCGAGTCTAGACAAGACAATAAGTGAGGATAACTTGATTTTATGACATTGACATTGAATTGTTTAACTACAAAATCGATTTGAGATAATCTAGTGTATAAATTGGATGTTATTCAATAAGCATGAGCACAATATTTGATAATATACGAGAGTAATAACTAGTATTATTATTGGTAACATAGTTTTGGCGTCATCCGGAAATATCCTTAAATAAATAAGTCGTTCATTTTGCAAACATGGGTACAGTAAATGGTACAATTTATTAATAGACAGATTCTTAAATATTTTATCGGATGGTATGCAAAAATTATAGTTTAGTTAATTCATTTCAAATTTCCCGATAGCAGCTATAAGTCTGCTCTATTTACGCTATGCTATCGACATTTTAATTGAATCAGGGACATGAGACTCATGATAAGCCACCGCACTATTAGTGGCTGACTAAACGTACATTATTAGTTGTGAAGGGCCTCATATCTTAGTTCAAAGTACTCCAAAACATTTCGACAGCGATCCGAGCATCATTTAATTTCTCGTTGGCTCACATTGTGTGCCGTGATTGGCAGTGAACGCCTCAATTGACACGCTATTGTTGTTCCAATGCCGCTGTAACATACCGACAATACCTGGTAACCTAACAACCATATCTGGTAACATATTAACAATGGGGATGTCCTATACAACTATTTGGGAAGATACGCTATGTTTGTAGGTGGTCGCGTTAACGTACGGTGTTGGTATGGAATATCCAAACTTGTCAAAATCCGATACTTAACGATATCTTGACAATCTGCAAGACTACATTTATGAATAACTAGCCCTCCGCCGACTAAGTCGGTGCGGATATCTGTTATTTTTATTTTTATTGGACTTTATCGAGTAAAAATCTTTGTTGTGTGTGTTGGATAGTAATGTTAGTCTAAAAAGAGGAAATCATAATTCAATCGACCGTAAAAAAAAGATTACGATTTTTCAAAGACATCGCAAACTTTATTGATGTATGTACCTACACGCAGAGGGTATCTTGAGCAACCCTCGACAGAAACAAACTAATAAATAGTAAAAAATAAATAAAATAAAATAAAATACTCTTTACTTCGGATATGTAACATCCATAGTGGTAAAACAAATCCAAAATAGCCTCACCCACTCATTCATAACGAGATGTGTGAGGACCGCGCACAGGTACAGTCGACCGCACAAAGTAATAACAACACCAAATCTCAATTAATTTCAACACGCGGCCATTAATTGTGTGGCTTTGTTCCCACTCATAATTGTCGCTCAGCTTTATATAAACCGCGTCATTGCTCCAGTGGGTAATGGACGGGATTTCCTGGGCTCAAGACCAGGCTCGAGGAGAAACAAAATGATGCTCCACTTCTGAACTAGTACGAGCTTGAAAATGAGCACAATATGAGTTTATCTAGCAGAAATAATCAGACACAACACAAGATTGGAGTAACGCCAAATATATGGTGATAAGCTTCCTCAATGATTGTTATACTACATGTAAAGATGTGTTTATTCTGCAATATAAAATGTAACAAGAATAGTATTCGTTGAGATAACCAAGTGTTTCGTATCCGATATGCTAAACAGAGCGCGGTTTGTGAACTCTACTAAAAAGCTTTTTCAAATAACTATTCATTTAGCTGGATATTGTTTCGATTTTATTTTTCCTCTATACGTGAAATATTCTGAATTCAGGTTCTAGATCCCGAATTGGACGAAATATGGACGAAAATAACATACAATATCTGTAAAAATAGCAATAATTTTATGAATAGTATTTTGTTCATTTTGGCGCAACTGTAATAAATATAGTCTACTAGTCGGAAAAACATAAATATGTTAAAAACCAGTTGACAGTTTACATGTATTAGCCATTCGAGCATTAGCCATAGCGAAGTAGGCTTAAATAACAAGCTCACATCAGCCCCCGTGACCAGCCCCCGGTAGGTGTTGAATTATTTGGCTCCCAGCGGGAACGATACATTATATCCGAGAGGGCCACATCCCCAACTCCTAATTAAACGGGAATACATAATTAACTTTTTCCTTCGCAAATAAAACGGACAATAAAGTAAGGGTCACTCATGAATGTTAACGTATTCCTCTCGTGACACGAGTGACACGACCTGCGACTGCGGCCGACATGCGATTTACATAGTTTTTATTGCGCGACGTCATAATGTGTGTCCGTATAGATTGTCCTTTTAATGTTAATTGTAATTGCTTTACTGTTTTGCTGGCTGTACTTGAAAAATGTATGGAATTCCTGGCTGCGGTTAAAAGGGTTGAAATGGAAGGGCTGGGGGCTAAGTGGGGTTCTAATGCAACATCCGATGTGTTAGTACACGAGTGGGCGCCGCGCTTACATTATGTAGCAAATTGCTGGTTCAATCATTTCGACTTTTTGTCGGTTTCATCTAAGCGATGTAAAATATACTGCTTTGAGTCAAAAGAAATCCTATTTAACGTATTAAAAAGATTTTGTAGTTTCATCACCAGTGTGTCACTAGCTGTAGTCCACAATATTCCACCCAACTCAACTTGAAACAGGTACCCTCGTATGCCTACCAAACGTATTGATTACACTATAACGGCCTTATTGGCAGGGGTGTCACAACATGCAGGGAACACGTCCCGGGGGCGTCGCTAACTTGTATGGAGCTAACTTAACTTCCAAAGTAATTCCCTTTCCCCAGTCAATTACATCTCCCTTCACACGTCGCCATTGCACCGTGCGGCTGCGAGAGAACATCCAACAAATCAAAGAACATGAGAAGACTCAACTTCTTTGACATTAAGCTTCAAAGAGTAGGAGTATGTACAAGCTTTAATACTTATAATATTGTACCTCGAGTCTATTTATTCACTTTATAACGAGCTTGGAAACTGCATTTTCCTTTGCTGGATTAATAAATCAACAGACAATGAACGCGAACCTGTGTCGGGTTTTACTATTGAAAATAAAATGTTTTGTTATTTCTGTGAAAATAAAAAGGTTTAAAATAAAACAAAATTTTAAACCTCACTAATTCTCATCCAGTTGACAATTCAGCTGGATTTTTATAAAACACATACCTACCCAAAAAATTTTTAGCGTAGCTATTACTGTACAAATGTTTGAGGGCAGGCAACACTGAAATTATAAAATGTGTTTGTTAGGATTACTGAAAGCTGTGACAATGACACACAAATCAATTGTAAAATTTAATGTAAAGCTGGCGGGTGACACGAGTACCTTCCGGCTTAGTACAGTCGGCGCCAACACGCTAATCACGCAGATTATATTGGTGTGATCGGTTGTACTCGTACTATTCTAATTTTCGGCAATGCGGCACATCGGTTGCGTAACACTCGCTCACGACTGCCCCAGGGAGATCGGAAGCCCGCTTGAATTACGGATGGTGGGAAAACAGATTTTTAGATAGTGCATGCAATTAGTTTGAACTGGATGGCTGGATTTAGCTTTGTTTTATGGCGTAACTTGATTTGTATCTAAAAAAAATTACGAAATCATCTCCCAAATTACCAGCACTTAAAAACATAATTGAAATATCCTATAGTTACGTTGGTTGGCCGCCATTCTACGCCAGTTGTGTTATGTTTGGGTACACACTACACTGCTGGTTACAAAATAGGGTTCCTTGAGGCCTCTTTAACTCTGTGGCATTAAAGGCTGGTAGAACTAGTGTAACCATGAATGTAAAAACTATATTCATGTTGGATAAATTAATTTAAAAGTGAAACGGTGAAAGAAAATGTAAGATGTGGATAACTGAATTAATTATTAGTTTGGACGGACTTCTGAGAAAATTGGTGTTCATTTAAACTTATGATTTAATTTTAAACTGAGTCAAAGCAATGTAAGTCCCGCGCTTTGACAAAAGTATCCAATTACATGAAGACATATAAATTATTCGAGCCACTAACAAGAACACGACGATTTAATTAAACTCCAAAGAAAATAATAAAATACAAACAACACTGTTAAATTGAAACAAATTGGCATACACAATTAAAATGTCTCCCAATTTAAACGTGCATTATTTATAAGACAACGTACAGCATTAGCTAATTAGAGAGGACTCGTAAACTCCATGCAAAGAGGTTCATTATTTTCTTTAACGCGCGCCAACGAATCGCCGCGACCAAATTAAAAGGTCACATCTCTAATTTAATTCTTTAAGCGAGTCTGCAGGTGGGGCACGGTGGGCAACGGCAGGCCACAGCGGGCCACGGCGGGCCACGGTGCGCACACTTTTATTTCATCTTTGGCCCCGAGTGTACTCGGTCGGGTTTAGGGCTCCCTAGGTTTACGAGCAGGACCTTATTGCTCTTATTGCCGTTTACGTTCGGTCGACAAATATTTTGTAACTCACATAAAATGTTAAGTTGGGACAAACTATTCTTTCGTAAGAAGGAGCAAAATCTTGACCCAGTTGCGACGATCGAATACTGTTTTTCTATATCATTAAGTCTTTTACGTATTTTGAGAAAGGGTTTCTATTTTCTTTATTCCAAGAATATTGCGAAACTGGTTCGAGTTATTATTTTAATATTTACTGCAAAAGGCTATTACTGAAAACCTACGCAATACACTTTATGTAGGTACATTTAAGAAATTGAAATCTGATTTTTATAAAGATGCCAAATAACGTTCACGTGTTCACGAAAAAGTTTGAGCTAAATGTAAAATTTCCTCGTAGCGAGGTACGGAACTCACATGACTACATACCGTTGTATCGTATAGGTATCGGTCGTGCATCGCCGAATTTCCTTCAAGAGACTCCGGTCCGTACGCGAACGGTCGCGGCCGGTAATAAAAAATGATAAACTACCCACATTATGTTAATGTATTTTTCTTTTTCATCCCCTAAGATGTTCGTGATAATAGGCGGCGGTGCGGGGATGGGGGGGTGATTCCCTAGGGATGTTAATTAGTATAATATGTGTTGTGTTTAGCTGCGTATTAATTGTGTGGGGATTGTCTAGACTCGGGCGGCTCCAGATTGTGTTGATGAATGTCCCGCGGCGCCGCGGTGTATCGCTCGTTATTGTAATAAACTTCATTAGTTGCGCCAAGTCGCCGATTAATTATGTTCTATTCTAATTTCTGGTTACAAGATATCATAATCTCTGCTGATTTCATTGTAAGATGAGGATTAAATAGTAAGCCTTTGCTGACTTCAAACCCTATTTTTACATTTTTTATGTACCTCATTTAATTTTTTCGTGTGCAATAAAGCGTATACAAATGGATAAATTATTTTTGGTACTGACTACATGCGTTCGCCTTTTCTTAGTGACTATTTTCTTCCACTTTTTCCAACAGAAAAATAATAATAAATAAATAAAAATAAAGAAGACACTTCATTAATTAATATGGGTACTCTATAAATATACACAAAAGCAGGGCTTTAACTGTAATGAAAATGTTACTGATCCTCTCTTATAGCCACGTTAAACAAAAAATATTTGCCACCTGTAGGCTGTATAAACAAATGAGGCGTTAAATAATATTTTGGCTTTATATTTTAATATTTTCATAAAGTAAAGTATATTTTTAGAAGGTCTTTCTTCGCTTGTAGCTTCAGCAGCCGCGTAGATTTATTATTATTGTTTGTGTTAAGTACCAGAATCCCTTGTTCATGCAGTCCATCTCTCTTGGCACCAGTACATTAAATATGATTTGTGTTGTAATCACATTTTGTTGTTGACCTTTACCTCCGATAAAAGTATGTCTTTAATCTCCATCTGATATTCTAAAGTATGAACTGCTTATTCTCTCTCTAATTCCTCCATGTTTCCAAAAACCTACATGTTTCATATAACATTGTAGGTTAAATATTTTCGAATAAATGTTTTGGTAGGTTCTTTAAAATAATCCCTGGATTTGCCACCACGTCGCGGTTTTCAACAGGCAGACATTATTAACGCATTGTACTCTATTAATTCTAGGTAAATGAATAAATCTGTAGCGTCATTGGCATCGCCTAAGATCGGTTTATCTCTGCTTAGATTTGTATTTTAATCCATTCAAATTCCAACTCAGAACAACCGAATCATTGTTTTATTTAGTAATCAAAATAGAACTAAGGCCAGAACATTAATCCTCAAGCAAGTACCAAGATTAATCTGAAATAAGTCCAGATTTACAATTGTAGGTAAAGTAAGTCATGTTTACGTAAATAAGTACATAGGTATGCAAGACAAGAACTGAATAATATACGACGGTTAATTTACTTGGCTATATAATGTTGTAAGTTATTCGGGTCACTTCACAGCAATGTATTATTTTCCGAGGGTACCCGCGCACCGGCGATGGAAGAAAAACAGCCTGTATCTATTAATACAGAAGTGGGGCAGTTCTTAGGAGCTCTGACGTCATAGTTATTATGTTTTTGTTACCTTTTGTGGTTGATATAATGTTCATTATTATATTTTATGCGCTACTGGGACCAGTCCCAGGAGCGCATAACCAGTGACTCAGTACCAGTACTGGGTCACTGCAACTTATATTTGACCCATTCACTTTGTCAGTCAAGATTATGAATACTTGACAATCATATATCATTTTCGAGCTTTAAAGATGCTGTACCTGTACTACAGAATCCTAAAAGATGGAGGCAGGGGTGTGTTGACTCAATTTGAGGGAGTCCCGTTACCGTAGTACTAGATGGAATCGAGATAAGGAAAATGATCTATTTATTTTCATATCACAGTAAATCTATTTTAATGATGATGAACAAAGAGACTTCGACTTATTATTATTGTTAACTAGCGGCCCGTCCGTCGCGGCTTCGCACGGGCGGAACCCAGTCCTCTAAAACCCAGTCCCGATAGTAACAAACACAACAAAAAAAGAATTATCCGAATCAGTCCAGCCGTATTCGAGTTATGAGCTTATTAGCAACACATTTTGCGATCCATTTTTATAGTATTGTTAATACGAGCAAACAATAGTTACATTTATTAAATAAACCTACAGGAGACAGAACTACTTCCAACCTTCAGTCCCCGAAAATCTGCGACCATGAGTAACTGAGTACTAACCTTGATTGCACCAGAACTGAGTACAACGTCTTCAGAGTTGTGTGGACCTGACTTGAACGTGCGCGGCATTGTAACTCAAAGCAACTAGATTTTACGTAACTAAATACTGGTAGCGAATGTTATAGAGGGAACAAATCCAATGCTTCGTACACAGCGGGCCAATGAACGCCTTCGTTGACAGTCAACCCTGAGTTTAGATCTCTGGCAGTCTTCAACAGGAGGAACGAAGGTCAGCAAAAACCATAAGTTGATCTACGTTGGCCCGGTGTTGTAAGACTAAAGTGGGACTGGGCTGGTTAAGTGGTCAAATGTGGGCTCAAATATCACAAGAATACAGTCCCGGAGATACCTGGACGGGTTCTCGGCAGACCGAAGAGAAGGTTTGGATAACTTTTGAATTGAGAGTGGAAGGAATGGGGGAGGCCTTTGCTTAGAAGTGGGACAGAGCAAAGAAATATGTGCAGAATTCAGAGGTGATTTTCTTTCAGTGATTTTTATTTTGTTTCATCAACAGAGGACAGCACTGCAGGTGCGTTAGTAAGTCGTAATGTGACATTGTGTCAACAACAGCGCTCACTCGTTCACTCACAGCGGCCGATCGTTTTTGTTAGAGCAGCGGCGACCGCGGCACCCCCTTGCGGCGGAGCGAGCAGAACCGCTTTTTACACAAATAGCTGAGGTTTTGTAGCCAGTTCTACTGTCGAGGAAGCTCGATTAGAAATAGATTCTGTTTTGTTTAGAAAATGTTCGCTGGGACAATCAATGACTGTGGAGTCTAACGCAATTATTTACCCAAGTTAGATAGCTTACGAGTTCTGAGTTATTCTGTACACTAACATTTCTTAATTAAATTGCGGTGCTGACAAGACTAGGTATGTAGAAACTGGAAATGGAGTGTCGACCGTTCTTCATCTGAAACTACATCAAGTGCGGCACAATGGCTCACGTTGTGGGATGCAGCCGGGTGCTGTTGCTCACTTCAATGATATACGTTAGCACATAGTTGATTTAGCAAACATAAATACTCATAATGTGTGATTTATTTTTCTTCATTTATGATAGTACCTAAATATATGTCATAATTTTGTTCATCCCACATTTCGTCTCTTGCAAGAACATCATAGACCTTTGCGCTGTACTTAGTAAAACTTTAATAGGAATTTGAAGAAAGGAAGTGATATTAAAGAGACGACCTATAAACATTCCACTTTGGATGGAATATTGGAAACTCATAAAAAGCTCAGCCCAAAGAAATAAAAGAAATATAGTTTTTTTTTTTTTTTTTTTTTATCGTGGTAAAATCATCAAATGAGACCTCCCACCCCGGGCAGGGCGAGAGGTACTGTCAGACCTGTACTGACTAAAATCCACGGTGTCCTTCAATAGCCCTTTATGTTCCGGGGTCACGGTGATGGTATAAGACCCGCGACCCCGGCAGGCTTTAGCCCTCTGAGAGGGGGCCTCGTCATTATGCTGACGCTCTTTGAGGCGCGCGTGGAACACGACGCGCCGTCGACCCGGGCATGGTCCATGGTCGGGCGGCGAGTTGCCCTTTACTCGCCGCCCGCATGCCCGCGCCTACGGTGGCCGGAGATCGTCTTGCGACGTCCGACGCCGTGGGCGTCCACCACCGCGGGTGGGGCGGAGGGAGGACCTTGTCCTCTCTCTCACGCGGCCCGCCTCCTCCTTCGCGAGCATGACTGCTTCGCAGAAGGAGGCGACCGCTTCCCACTCCGTCTCGCCCCGCAGCATGGCCGCGACCAGTGCTGGGCGCGAGAGGTCTCCGCCTATCGCCGCCGTGAGGACACGTCGGTGCTCCGCCCAAGCGGGGCAATCCTGCACCGTATGCTCGACTGTGTCCTCCGGGCGATCTACGCAGTGGTGACACCCAGGCGTTTCTTCCTTTCTCATAAGACACAGGTACCTCCCGAAACATCCGTGTCCGGTGAGGACCTGCGTCAAGCGGAAGCTTAGGACGCCGTGACGTCTCTCCAGCCACTCCTCAAAGAGGGGTCTTATCGCCGCTATTGCGGCGTGCCCGGCCGTCGGTCGCGACAGTCGTGCCCTCCATACTGCCCTGAGATCGCGCCGGAGCTCTTCCCGCCGCGCCTCGACTTCTCGAGGCAGCGGGGTCACGCCCCGGCAAGAAATATAGTTTGGACTTGGAATAGAGTATAGCAAAAAAAAAATAAGAGACGAATATGATTGATGATTATTTTTATGGTAAATTTCAATTAAAAATAAATAGCAAAGGTGTGTCCAAACACGGCGTGCAAGGTGCGCGGCAGCTACGCGCGGCATTCGCGGGATACAAATTTGCCGCGCAGCTAGTTTAAACCTTTTGCGCGGCAGTGCTGCGCGGCATGTCCGAGACACGCGTGCGGTGCGACAACCACTGTAATGTTGTCGCAGAGCTCGCGCGTGTTATTTATTATATTTCGTGTTACTCGCAAATAAAATTTGATTCTTTTTTGATTGAATTAGACCCAGTTTAAAATAATTTCATGATTGATAAGACAGTTTTTAAAAGAATTGAATTACGCGTTTCAAACATGTTGGATAATTACGAGAGCAACTTTTTTTTTTTTTTTTTATTCTATTAATCTGCAATCAGCCTTTCGGCTATGAACAAATTTACTGTTTGTATCTTGACGTGCAAAATGCAGGGCTCCAGTGAGCACAGCAAACATTATTGATACTTATTTCAGCTCAAGGATGTGGTGCCTTTTGAGGCGCTTGATGTTACTGGGCTGTAGCAAGTCTGTGGCTAACTGATTTGGGTGATTTTTAAGTCTGCTCTTGTAGGCTTTTTCTGTCAGCAGTGTGGTCTCTTTGACTGTGTGCACTTTTAAATGCTCATGGATTTCAGCGTTGGTGATAAACCATGGGGCGTTCGAGATTGATTTCAGAATCATATTTTGTAGGCGTTGAACGATGTTGATGTTTGAGTTCGAGGCACTACCCCATAGCTGTATGCCATATGTCCATATTGGCTTTATCACGGCTTTGTAAACAAGCAATTTGTTGTTGATTGACAGTTTAGACTTTCTTCCCAACAACCAGTACAGGTTCCTAAATCTGAAGTTCGCTTGGTCTCTTTTTGCTTTGATGTGGGTTTTCCAGGTAAGACGCCTGTCCAGGTGCATACCCAGGTATTTCACAACATCCTTGTGAGACAAGTAATTGCTTCCCAGCTTAACTGCAGGGCAGTCGCCTTTTCTGAGTGTAAATGTTACCTGTGCAGATTTGGATGCGCTTGCCGTAATTCTCCATTTTCCAAGCCACTCATCTATTAGGTTTAATGCCTCTTGCAGCTTTTTAGAAGCTTCTTTTGGGTCTTTATTACTGGTTAAAATGGCTGAGTCGTCAGCAAAAGTAGCAATTGTAACATTTGGGATGCGTGGTATATCTGCTGTAAAGATAGTGTAGAGAACAGAACTTCTTGAACGAGAGCAACTTGAAAATTTGTTTTTTTTTTTTTTCAAATTTCTTAACGATTATGGTGTCTAAAAAAAATTTATCAGTTTGAATCATGTAAATCGGTTCACGCCTTTAAGAGATAATTAAGAATGAGTATAGTGGAAATATAATGAGGCAGAAAATTAATAATAAGTACCTACTGTTATAAAATGTAATAAGATTAAACTTACCACAACAGTGACATTACTTGTTTTTTCTCTGTTTCTCACCCTTCTATAAGAACTCAAAAGACTTTTCATTTTCAATTTTAAAGCTGCTTTTGGTTGTCCGATTTTTTTTGCTATTTCACCCCATATATCTTCTCTCACGTTATTATTGTGATATTCTTTACGTCTAGTAAAGTATCCCATAATGGACCATGGGAGCCATATATTTCAAAAAGACGAATTGCTGTTTCGTTATCCATTTAACTTGATAAAATAAGTCCGTCCACACACAACCATTGGCGAACCAACACTAACACCGTTCGCAGCAGGGTGCTCGCGCGGCAGGTAGCTCGAGGCTGCCGCGCGCGGTAGTCGTCCAATCACAGCGAGGCGGGCCGCGCGCGGCAGCCGCGCTCGATTGCCGCTCGATATTTGGACACACCTTTAGAATAATTTTTATTTCGCCCCTTTAGATCACTTATAAATAGTCGCTGTCTACACGAGGGAGTGTGTGAGTGGGCTCGCAATTACACTGATATATTTGTGGCACAGTTTGTCGCGAGCCCAGAATGCACCCCGCGACACACGCAGATACACACGGCTGGCTCGATTGGAGAGCTAGTTAATTGATAATTTGATCAAGCACATCACATGAATATTATTAAATTGTGTAATGAAAATTAAAATGTTAAAAAGATTCAGGGTAGCCGGAATATTGATGTCCTAAAGGGAAATTTAGATCCACGCTGTAGATTATTCGAATCACCCCATGTTTTTCTAGAGTTTTAGTAGTTTTCGGGTTAATTATTATTTTGTAAATTGTAAAATCGATTAGCGTTGTGCTAAGAGCTAATTGTAACTAAAATAAATCCTTCTTCTAGCGCTAGTTCCTGTGTTAACAGTTTTAACGTTTCTGACTAGGTTATACGAAATTATTTGAAACAGTACAAAGTTACAAACTTGCAACAAGTACACGACACTTGAGTCAACATTGTTAACTACTAAGTTGTCGTCCCTCCCCTGCCGTGTGTCTCCCAACACGTAAGGTGTGCAATGCATCGCGGGAGACAACTCAATTTAACGTGCACCCTCGAGACATACCCCTCCCCCCCCCACCGCGTCGCCCGCGCCCCTCTCGCGCCCCGGTACACCCCTCGACTTGATTAATATAAACAAAGTTTATTATATGGGGGATTTACTTTCTTGAGCCGTCGAAGTTAAATCTGCCACACACTCCATCTCCTTGTTATTGTGTCATATTTATTATTTAAATTAGCTGTAATTAGAAAGCCACGTGCTTTGTTATTCATTGAAGTATTGTTAACTACGCCGAAAAATCTAGCATTAAGTTATAGAGTGGACGGAAAAATAATTCACGGTTTTTCGTATTTAATGTTCGTAGTTTACTTTGACACGTTAGGTATTTTTACGAAATGCAATCACCAGTTATTTCGTAAAAAATAATTAAACTTTTTGTACTCACATCACGTAAAAACACAGAAGTAATTTAGATAGGAACCTTCAATGTTATAAAACACGCACTCGGAAAATAAACTCGTGGAGATGTAATGCCGCGCTGCAGAGAAATACAGGACGGTGAAATAACATTGTAACAAAACAATAAATGACTCAGAGTAATACCCAACAGAATATTTAAATAGCCGAGAACAATCGTACTGTAAAATATAACAAATTAAAACGCCTAGTTGTTGTAAATTAATAATATTAAAACACCCTTTAGAAAAAACGTTCAGAGTTCTTTGAAGCCGTTGCGCGAAAAAGAATAATTAATTAATATAAGTACGTCTGTCTGTTTGCGTGCTCAACTAGAATAAAACTAATCTCATTGTAATAAAGTTTGCAACAGACGAACCATAATATTTTATAAAACAACGGTAACGTTCCCATGAAATTTTCAGGATACAAAGCAAGCGTAAATTGGTTCCGAGTGAAGCCACGCTTGAACACTAGCGACCAATAAATTTAAACTTAATGAATAGCGAGCGAAATAAAAAGATTTTTAATAACACAACTATTTGAAAAACGTGAGTACTTTGGTAATTAATTGGACGAAGGGGAAACGCCACTGCGTATGAATTAGACAAACAGTGTGCACCGTACAAAACATATATAAGGTTTTAACTATCATACTTGATGCATTATTTAAAACTGGTCATTACTTATTTTATGAAGGTTGGCTAAGAATATTAATTATGCAGAAATCTTAAGTCTATTTGTAACAGTGGACAGCGTGACAGGCTCACTCGAAATAGGTTATTCTTCTTTTGATAAAATTACAACAGTAAAGACTTATTCATCAGTAGCAATTTCAGAACTTATTAAATAAAGAAAGAAGGAATTTATTGACGCACTTGAAAAAACTATCTATACAGAAGAAAAAGAAATACAAAATAACATAAAAAATGATAACAAACGGAACAAAAATAACATAAAATACTCCAGTGCGAGGCCAAAAGGCTCCTATCTCAGCACGTGTTGCGACATTTTTTAAGATGCCAAAGCGCTGGTTTTTTGTTTTTTGACATACTTAAAAAACAGCGACGTCTACCTATCAGTCTTTATTCAACAGTTAATCCCTTTCATTCATTCCCTACACTTCTACATCTCTATCAATACTCAAAGGTCAGTCTGAACCCTTGTATTCATCTTTATCCCGAGGTAGACGTACATACCCTCACGTGCTATAGCCGGGATGAATTGATACACCGTTAAGATACGAGAGATGAATAAAACAAGCTAGCTGTCAGGATTGCATTACCGCCTTATTTAATACCCTCGCAGGAGAATGAGATGATATGTTATGTGTCTGCTCAGCTGTGGGGGGTTGTCTTCATTTGTGTGCTATCTTATGAGGTGGTTATTGCCTTGTAGAGTGGGTGCTACTTGACGGAGTTATGTGAAAATTGATATTATGAGACGTTTTCAAGGAACGAGCATTTATTTTCGGAGTTATCCACAAACGATCTGTAAATAATAATAATATTCCACGACTATCACACAACGCCATCTAGTTTCAAGCTAAGCGGAGCTTGTGTTATGGGTACATACTAGAAAACTGATAAACATACTTATATATTTCTAAATACATACATCATTATTATAGATAAATTACAGCCAGACACAGAACAAATGATCATGCTCATCACACAAATATTTGTCCTGGGTGGCAATCGAACCCACGACGCCGATAGCAGTCAGGGTCCCTAACCACTAGACCAAATTCACAAATTCAAGGGCACTTCCAGTCTTATCAGATACTAATGGATATAAGATATTTTTAGATGGAGCTCTGCTTATGTGACCTTTACTACTCAAGCCTTATGTTATTCCTTCAGATAATTTCTTAACATTTTTCGTTTCTTGGAGTGTCAAAGTCTAAAGCCTGTATTACAGAACACATATCAAAACTCAAGTGTTACTTCAAACTAGTTTCAACCAATCAAATGCCTTGAATCTAGTTTTAAGTAATGCTTAAGTTTTGAGTGACGTTCTGTGATACGGGCCAAAAGTTTATATCACTGTCAAATTCATAGTCACAGTCAAAATCTACGCTTATATTGAGATGTCCATTGTGTGTAACATTCAGTCATAATGCAACTACTATAAAGCCTACGGATTTTTATTTTTTGATTTTATCTTGAAGCAATATCTTTTTATAATTAGTAGTAGTAGTGAAGCACTTCTTCAGTAACATTTGATTAAGTTCTAAAAATAAGTAAGTGACAATCAATTTATTGCTAATGAAATGTAGCCTCGTTTGCTCCCACGATCATATTGCAACCTACACGTTTCTAAACTTGGCAAGTTTTTCTTGAACAAATTAATCCTTATAAGGTAATATTAATAGCCTTACTCAATTGATATAAGGGTAAGAAGAAATTTAATTTTAGAACAAAGTCTTAGGTATCAAAGTCTACAATGTTTGCGTGTAAGAGATGTGTAAACATAATATAACTAGTCTATTATAAGAAGAAAAAAAAACGAAAGTGATTTGGAAGATATAAGAAAAAGATAAGATCTTCGTTCCACTGATACTTTCATTTAAAATTATTCGAATCCAGATAAATGAAAGTTAATAAAATCAAGTCTAGAAATTCTTATACCTGAGACTAGCATCAAACCGTAGACATTTTAAGCTTTAAGAAAAAAAAGATTTTAAACATAGATCTAAAAATTTAAAAAAATATTTTTTTCAACTGATACATTCGCTACAGTATGTTCTCCTTGTCTTTATCTCTGTATCTCCTGCTTTCAGTACACTGTACAAGTACATAAAATAAATTCGATCTCAGCCTGAAAGTAAAAGATCCTACCATCCAGCTTTATAGGCTGTAATACGTCTTCCCATAAGCAGCAAACGATCTTGCACAAATAAATGCATGGCGGTGTGAACACCATAAAACTTCTCCTACTTACAGTTCCCCTCGTTTGGCGAAATTGAGCGAGTTCCCCATAGATAACACTCCATTCCCTCGAGGTGCGATTTACAATGCAGATCGTAATTGGGGCACGGGAAATTGGTCGTTAGCTGCCTATCATTAAGGTCTCTGGTGAGCGCAGCTTAGTGTTTGTGAACAGTGGTGCTGCATTAATGTCGTCATGTGTATAAGAAACTCGTTGCAATATTGATAACTTGTGACGAGCATCGCACTTATGAGACGAATATTGAAAAACTTCTATGAAAACTTCTTCATCTTTGATTCTTAGGTAATGCAGTTCCATGTCATTAATTTTTATATAGTACTAGCAGCCCACCCCGGCTTCGCACGGGTGGATTGATGGTTTTCTTCCTCTATAACCTGGTCCTGGTGGTTACAAACGCAACAAAAAAAGAATTATCCGAATCGGTCCAGCCGTTTGCAAGTTATGGGCTTAGCAACACTTTTTTTTTTTTTTTTTTGAATGGCATCTCGCAGGTCAACCTAGAAGAGGTTGTGTGCTGCTTAACCGGACTTTTCTGTGGATGCCATAGATTTTACTCTAAGGCCTCCAGCCAGAGCTTACAAGCTAGGCAAAAAACTATAAACTAAGTGACCGTTCGCTAAGGGCACCCCCTGTGGGGTACGGACCTCGGCTTAGGACGTCACTGACAGAGGACAGCAAGGGACAGGCTGGATCACAATAATATCTTATTTAGGGACTAATTTAAAACTACTGGCTCAGCATCGCGGGCTGGCTCTTGCAAGGGTCGGGGGGGGCATTGACTTGGGCGTCGCGACGGGCGGCCTCGGCGGCGAGGGCGGAATGACGGAGTCGGTCTGTGTCTGTGTTTCCTAAGAGTACTGGTTTCCCTACTGCTCTCCTGGAGGAGAGTGATGGGGTCGTCGGGCTCTACGAGGGTGTGCTTAGGGCGTCGGGTGGTACTGATACGCGATGGTTCGTATCGGGCGGCCGATGCGATCAAGGGATTGGGGTGCCTAATAGCGGAATCGAAGAAGCGCTTGGAAAGGCGCTTCATGAACTGAGCTACGGTGGGAATTCTAAGGTCGAGGTGGAGGGCGTCGTTACGGACATAGTACGGGGCTCCCGTGACTTTCCTGAGAAACCGGTTTTGGAGGACCTGCATTTTATAGAGGACGCGAGGGTTCGAGTGAGCGAAAATGACACACGCGTATGTCATGATGGGACGGATAACCGCGGTATATAGGCGCATTTTGCACTTAAGTGACAGTGAGCTTCTCGCAGTGAGCAAGAAGTGAAGCCTACCCATAACAAAGGACGCGCGGTCGCGGGCCTTTTTGATATGTTCGCGGAAGGAAAGGTGACTATCGAGCGTCACACCTAAGTACTTGGCTTGCTTCGCCCAGGGGATCGGCTTGCCGTACATGGAGATCGGAGAGAGGGAAGGGAGATCACGTTTGCGCGGTTTGGTGAAAAGAACCGCCTGACTCTTATCGGGATTAACCTCAATTCTCCATTTCCTAAACCAAGCGCCTAGGACGTTGGCAGAGGTCTGGAGGGTTTGGGCTATAGCGGTTGAACTGCGGCCTGTGTAATACAGGGCCGTGTCGTCCGCGAAGAGAGCTAACCGAGCCTTATTGCTCTTGGGAATGTCGCTAGTAAACAGCGTGAACAAGAGGGGAGAGAGGACGGCGCCTTGCGGGACGCCAGCACGTATCGGGTGCGGGGAGGAGAGGGCGTCCCCTATGCGGTAGCGGAAAGTGCGGTTCGACAAGAAGTCTCGTATGATGAGCACGAGACGGTCTGGCACACCCATGTGGTAGAGCTTATATAATAAGCCGTTGTGCCAGACTTTGTCGAAGGCCTTCGCGATGTCGAAAAAGAGAGCACCAGTCATCGCACCGCGCTGAAAGCCCGCGCTAATGTGCTCGACTATACGGTGGACTTGTTGGACGCACGAGTGTCCGGACCTGAAGCCGTACTGCTCGTCAGGAATGAGGCGCTTTGATTCGGCGTAATCATAGAGTCGCTTATAAATAAGTCTCTCATAGATCTTGCCGAGAACGTTCAGGAGACTGATAGGTCGGTAACTCGTGGGCTCAGACTTGGGCTTGCCTGGCTTGGGGAAACCGATAACAGTGGCCTCTTTCCATGCCTCGGGAAAGATATTATTGCTCAGAGCGCCATTGAAGATGGCGGTCAACAACATAATGAGCTGGGCGGGGAGGAGTTTAAAAACCCTATTATTGATACCGTCCGTCCCGGGGGCTTTCCGGGGGCGGAGCCCTTTTATGATGTCGTGCACTTCGTCCGGCGTGGCCGGTGGCAGAGGATCATCAGGGTCTTCTACTGGTGGGAGAGAGGACCTACGTTCGACTTCCGAGTCTACCTTGAGGAGGTGACTGCTATCTACCGGTTGGGTGCTAGGAGTGCACTGAGATTCCAGGCTGTCGGCCAGGCACTCGGCCTTCTCAGAGTCGTCAAAAGCGACGCTCTTGTCGGGACGGGTGAGGGGAGGGACGGTAGCCTCCTCGGTAGCACGCAACTTTCGTTGCAGCTGCCAGTAGGCTAGGTGGGTGGGCTCGAGTTCGCTCAGCATGTCGTTCCAGCGATTCGAACGAAACTCAGCGATGCGTTTCTTTACAGCACGCTGTAAATTGCGCATGTGGGCTTTGTTCGAATCGCATGGAAAGTTGCTGTAGGCACGGATGGCCGCGTTCTTCTCGGTTATCAGTTCACGTACGTCAGCGGGGAGATTCCATTTACGATCGCTCGTATCTGGGACTTCCCGTGAGCAATCCGTCAATACGGATTGCACGTGTTCTGTAAACGAGTTGATGGCGGCCGTCGTGTCAGCGACGGAGACAATGTGGTCGGGGATGGAGTCCAAGTGAGGTGACGAGGTCGATTTCAGCAATTCGCTTACTTTCTTCCAGTCAGTCTGCACTTTGGTAGGAGGAGGCTGGCTAGGGTCAGAAGGACCCGTGCGCGGAGTCAGGTGCAAGAGCACAGGACGGTGGTCGGAATTAAGCTCGTGTAGCGTCTCAATGGCGTTCAACTTAAGGTTGACATTTTTGAGCAGCGCTATATCGAGGACATCGGAACGACAGTTGGGATCGTGGGGATAGTGCGTATGCTCGTAAGGAGCAACGGGGTCAAAATTGAGGGTGGAGCTAAGGTTGAACACTACTCTTCCCCTAGGGGTCGTAATAGTGCTATTCCAAGCTGGATGTTTGGCGTTGAGGTCTCCCGCTAAGATAACGGAATCACTCATGCCGAAGATAGAGGTGAGATCTCTAACGAGAAGGGACTGATCCTCTGCACCGGTAGCAGGAGGAAAATAGGCGGAGACTATGGTGATGGGCTGATGACCGGTCATGCCTAGCCGACAGACTGAAACCTCGAGGAGCGACTCGAGGGGAGGAGAGACTAGCGGGATACAATGCAGGGACTTTTTATAATAAATGAGAGTACCACCCTTGTGGCAACGCGACCTATCATTACGAACTAACTGAAAGTTGGCAATTTTGGGATCGCGATGGTGTGGCTTTAGGAACGTCTCCTGGAGAAGGAGAATATCTAACTGGTTATCGCGCAAGAAGGTAGCGAGTTCGTCCCGCTGACCTTGCATGCCGTTAACGTTAAAGAAACCTAACCTGAGGGACCGCGGTTTGAGAACGTTCCTATTCCTAGTAGCCATTGGAGATTAAACTAGGTGGAGGGCTTTAAGAGCTTCCCCAACGTGGGGGTGAGAGGCGAAAATAGCCTTATAAGCGTCGGGACTACCGTTGGACGCCCTGAGTTGGGCGGCCAATTGTCGTGCCGACGCCTTAAGAATATTTTCGTAATTCTCGACGGACTTATACGCGGAGATGATGACCCGCATGTCTTCATCGTCTACAAGGGCCACGGGGCCGGAGCCTAACGGGGGGGACACCAAAACCGGGGCTGCAAGAGCGGTCTTGCGAGCGGCTGCGGGAGCAGTCACGGGAGCCACGGGCTGGGGAGTGGGGACGTCTAGGAGTGGAGGAGCGGGATTGGAGGGCGCTGGGCCAAGGGCTGGGAAAGCCCTTTGGTGGTTCAGCGCGTTCCAGGGAGATGGGCGTTGGGGACCTAACCTATTGGGTATCTGTGAAGAGGGAATCTTCACAGATGGGGATTCCCTCTGCTGGCGGGCGGCAGCGCGCTTCGCCAGTTTGGGAGAAGAAGATTTGGGGGCTTTGGGGCAGCCGCGGTAGTTGGCCGGGTGGCCGACTTGACCGCAAAGGACACAGCTTGGAGGATCCTGGCAGAGGGCCTTATCCTTGGGACGGGGACAGTTGACCGTGCTATGGTCACCTAAGCATTTAACGCACCTGGGGGGTGCGAAACAGTGGGACTGGCTGTGGCCGTACTGTTGGCAGTTGTGACACTGGCCAACAGTATGTGCTTTATAGGGCTTCTCAATTGAGATGCCCGACAGGGAGCACACGGATTTGATTTTAAAAATGGGATGGGGTCCTGATTCGACTGGGTCGCAGATAACCAGGACCATGTCGTACAAGTCGCCGCCCCTTGCCTTGTGAAGGCGGTGGACGGCGGAGACGGGGATTTGTTGGGCTTTTAAGTCCTCTAAGACGTCTTGGGTGGGAATCTCCTTGGGGATCCGCCTGATCACCACACGGGTGGGCTTCTCCTCGGGGAGAGAAAAAGAATGGTGTGGAATGTTCCTCGAACGAAGAACACGTGAGAGTTCCCTATAGTCCGAAGACGTAGGGGTCGATACCTTGATACCGGTATTGGTACTGGTGGCCTTTATGAAATTGATTTTTAGGTCCACGCAGACCCTTGAAACATCAGTCCATTTGGACTTTTCGTGAATAAAGATCGGAGGGGGAAGTTTGGGCTTCTTAGAGGGAGCCGCGGTGGGGGTAGCCCTAGGGCTGGAGGGGCGGCTAGCGGGGGCCGGGGAGGGGGTGGGGGTGTTAACCCGAGTGGTCGGAGGAGAGGGGGTAGGCAAAGCCGCGAGGGACTTTTTGGCCTTTGAGGACAAGGAATGTTTCCCCTTGCGCTTACCTAGGACCACGGTAAAGTCCTCATCAGAGGAACCGGCTGAGTCACTGATCTCACAATCAGACTCGACTGGGCCGGACGTGTCCATACGTTCGGGCAAGGGAGGTTGAGGGACTGAAGGTCCGGGGGTGGCATCGGGTTGGGTCGGGACGCGGATCGCGGGTTCGCGGGACTTGGCAGACTTCGGTAGAATGCCTTGTTCGGCTAACGGGGGAGACAGGGGAGAGTCGCGCCTATCTTGGATGAGTTGCTCAATAGCATTGAGCCTAGTGACATACACATCGCCGAGATTGTTGTTCTCGACGATGTCTCTGAGTAACCCCACAAGGAGGTCCTCAGTAGAAGGAGGAGCCATCCTAAGTGGATGGCATGGGAGTGAAGCTCCCTTAGAGATTGGGGAAAGCCTAACCAGACTAACTCCCCGGGTGGGTGTGCCCGGGGATGAGTAGCCTCCCCTGCCTAGGGATTGTGTACGGCAGGGAGGTGAGTACCTATGGTGTGCCCTAAGCTTGTAAACCTGTTGCCAATCTTAATGTGCAACAGGGCCCTATTTGGGTCTGGTGCGAAGGGGTAGACACACCCAACCGACACCAGGTGTGTTGCTGTGAACGAAACCAGAGACTGGGTTTGACTAGGAGATCCCCCAAGGCCAAGGTCCCAGCTCCCGACTCCAATAAATTAACCTCGCCCTGAAGGGGTTTGGCGGGATGGATTGGGGCACCACCCTCTTGGTTTCGTTGACACCGTGAGGTTTCCACCAAGAACCACGAAACTGTGGATTTTCCCTGAAGGGGCAAAAACACGTTTTTGACGATTGTCCTGAAAAGGACAGTTTTGTTTGGTAGTCGAAAGACTACCGAGACGTTGTGCGAGCACAACGAAACGCAGCGGCGAACACAGCACAGGCACGGAGCACACACGGGGAGACGTCCGTACGCGGCGGCGGTCAGGCGGCGAGTGCTTAGCAACACATTTAGCGATCCATTTTTATATCATAGAAGAAGATAGACAGAAGAAGATTAGGATGAAGGGAAACATTTTGAGATGATTATCGACATTTCTGAAGAAGTAACTAAGGTATATTGACCACCAATAGACTAGGTATCGTCGTCTGAATTATTCCATGTTCGTGTAGTTCCCGCAGCCTCGAGTCCTCGACTCATCTCCCTCGAGAGGTGCACGAGGGTTCGTAATCTAGGATTTCTTTTTCATTTACTTTATTTTGTTGTAATCTAACGTTACGAGTTCTTCGCAGTTAAATCTCTACGTGAGATACAATTCATCTGCATTTCTTTAGCGAAAATTACATTTTTCCTAAAAGGGAATTCGTTTAATACCATCGGAGTTAATTTGGGGAAAACTGTTTATCTATTTCAAGACTAGTTTTAGATCGGAATTTTTGTTTAGTCTGGGAAATTATAGATGAAGGAAATAAATGGTTGTGTACCGAAGGAGTATAGTAAAAGAATATTAATTAAACAAAATGTTTGGTGAAGTCAAAAAGAGACTTCTGTAGCAGGTAAACTGATTTAGGGATGGTCGCGCTGACGATTACATACAAAATTGTATCTTGTATTTCTATACTAGTCTATGTAATTTAAACCAAACATCACTTATTTTATTCTGTATACTGTGTATACGTATGCATGTAAATAACGTTTTTCTATGCCATATAGTGCGCTAAAAATATGGTAAACTTGTTTGAAAAAGAAAACAATCTATTAAATATGGCATGCAAAGTCACGTACATTCAAGAACTCCCCTTAATATGAAAAACTTACTACTCTGCTTTTTGCTGACTCCCCGGGGTACAGTAAACGTGATATATCAAGTATAGACAGTATAATATTGTAATTATTCAAATACTTATTTTATGGAAATAGTACCTCGAAAACGCAACAGTAAGTTGCTTTATAATACAACTAAAATGTATGATTTAAGCTTCGGTCACACACAGCGACTAATCGCTGCGAGTGTCTAGGTACTCGCCACGAGTATTCACTCTATGTGACGGGCTATTCACAGCTATCGCCGCGGTTTGAATTAAGATGTTCAATTTTACTCGCAACGAATGCACTCGCAGCGATTAGTCGCTGTATGTGACCGAAGCTTTAGCTTACCTTGTGTCTAGTTTTAAGCCTTCAATGAAATAATTCAATTCTACTCTGCTTTTTTTTATTGCTTACTTCAAAGCATTCTTATAATATAATTTTAGGCACAAAGAAAAACAAAATTTGTGATAATTTGATCGTTCAACCTTTGAGCTCTGACTAAGAATTTTAATACTGAAATTCTAATTACATTTTTCACGCAATTATACAATCTTCTCCTTTGAAGGTTTCAAAGCGTTGGTGGTTCAAAATAATTAAGTTTATTGCGTTTTATAATGAAAGAGAGTGAACTACAAAGACATGGGGTTTGATTCATTGAATATTTTATTGAATTAAATAAATTTATAAGTATTACATAATATGTAGAAGGAGGAGGGAATGGTTGAACTTATATTTATAAGTAAAACAACATGTATGTGTGTTGCACTCAACTCCCTCACATTTTATTCTAGAAATTGTTTGATTTCTTTCATCTAATGTTGTTTATTTATTTGTGAGGCCTTTTGGCATTACCTTTCAAGTTAAATGTGTTACTCCTTTCAGTGCAGCGATCCGTATAGTAAATAAATACTAGGAGAAACAACACGTACTTCAATAGCGAAGGAAAAAACTGTCTTAGGAGTGACTTTGCGTTGATTTTCGACCATAATTAAATTTACAAAAAAATGATTTAATCTTTTTTTTTGTTTGAACTGATACTGCCACCTGCTACTGATAAAACCAGTGATTATTGTATTGATAAAACATGACGCAGACATAATTACTGTGACAATTTACGATATTCAGTAAAATTTTCTTTACATAAAAATAACTTCTGAAAATAATTCGCTGTAGCGGAGAAGCATGTTTCGCTGCGGTCGCGTCTACGCTGTTGTGTGAGAGAATAAATTTTACGTTTTTCGTTTTTGTCCTAAATCAGCGCGATATAAAACGAGAGTATAATAGAAGCAGTTGTTTGTTTGCGCGCATAAATCAGCAACTTTGTGCGCTGTGATCGTGTAGACGCCTCCCCGTCCCGAGCCGCGCGCCGCGTGCACCAGCGTGCTCGGTGCACTATTTGTAACTCACTTTATTCATCACTTCTTTTAAAAGTACCTAAACACAAAAAGCGTTTTGCTGACATCTGTAGTACCTACTCTCAAAAAATCCGTTTCTTTGTACTGCAAAACTGCAAAATAATATTTATGTTAATACCGTTCCAAAGAGATAATTTATGTATCATAATTAGTATAAAAATTTATTCTTCATAAGCTGGAGGTACTTAAAATCATCAACAAATAAATTAAAAGATATCAACATCTGCGCTTTTATCCTACAATTTATTGTAAAAGGTAAATTTTAATATAATTTTAGAGTGCGCCACAAGAATGTACAAAATTGATTTGTACACAGAATATCAAATGCACAAAATAAACGAGTGTCATGCAGTTGCGAGTGTGCGCTGTTTGTTGCATGAAGTTGGCGTTCTGTATCTATCTATTCTTTGTCAAAAGCCTGTGCTACGTTAAAATTGAATTTAATCCTCGCCTGAATTCCGAGCCAGTGCTAGAGCTGTGACCACAAGCCGAACATGCGACCGACGCCTTCCGAACGAAACCCGACCAATTACGTGATCAAAAAGTGTCCCAACCACGTATTATTAGATGGCAATTTGTTGCACAATTACAAACGGATTTGATGTAGCTTTTGCAGCGAAATTGTAAATGTTTACTGGTGTAGCTGGTCCTATATACAACCAACATAAGTATGCATTTCAGTAGTTTAATACAATCGGTCACAAAATGTACCGTTTATTAACGGGTTGTCGTACTATTGATTGACATCCAAATCTATATAAGTACTATGAATCTAATGTACTTAGTTTTTTAAAAAGAATCAGTTAACATTTGAAATCTATCAAATAATACACTTATGATCCATCTCAGCGTTGCAATGTAAACGTTTGACGATTTTCAGATAGCTCAGACAAAGTAATCAATTCAAAAGAATCTATTTCTCGAGAACTGTAAAAGTATAATGAATATAGGACAAAACAAAGTGTACTTTTATCTCTTTGGTCTCTCTCTTAGGTTAACTTAGGAGTCACATCAGAACAAAATTCCTAGAGACGCAGGCACTAGCACGAAATCTATGTTGTCTCATCTGATCAGCTTGTCGTGTTGGTAAATGACCGCCCGATAAACCAAAACTTATGATTTTATTAAGAAAACACCGTTAACCAGGTTCTTTGATAAAATAATCAAAATGTATAATTGCTTTCCAGGTAAAATTACTCGATTATGACGTAAATTTCAGATTACGGCTACAACAAAGAAAATCACTAACAAAGAAACAAGACCGACTTCCAAGAAACACTAGATTTTAGAAGTAATTAATTAAATTCCTTCAAACCTTAATGAGTCTTGCTAAATACAAGTTCCCACCAGCCTGTCTGGCAACTCCCTTCAGTGAAAAGCTTGAAGTAATCCAAATTATCCGTCATTACGGTCGCCGACAATAGACGCCGCCACAAAAGCGCGGAGTTATTGTTTAGCAAAGTTTTCTATTATTGGGAAACTAAAGACTCTTCGAACAATCTCTTATTAATTACATCCAGAATCAAATATTGTTAACACTTGTCTGTCAGCGTGACTCAATTTGTGCTCACAAAGGATTCATCAATATTACTTTTTCTCGTCAGACAAATCATAAGGGACCACTACACTGTATACTCAACCATATTTTCTTTTAATCACGACATAATTCATAAAATCGTGACACAATTGACGCATGTTTTCTTAATGAAGCTGTACGTCATTTATTATTTATTGTTATTTGATATTGCATTACTAGCAAAGGATTAAAATATGTTCAGCCATTTTGTTTTGTGGTAGGGAAGTAATGATAGACTTCAATGCAAAAGGCACGCTTTGATCTGAACTTCTGAGAAATAAAGGAATAGCAGTTGTACACGGAACACGCACATCTTTTACTTTCATGGAGACACTGACTTTGTAGGCACATGGCTATCTGTGCAGCAGTGAACATCATGACATTATGAAACGTTTTGAAAAACGTAGATTAAAAGTTCTGCCAAAATCAAACGGTGCCAACGACGGAAACTGTTAAGTTAAAAATAAGTTACGGTGTTTTGAGATATTTCAATGCCAGTCACGTTCTAAAAATATCAAATGAAATAATTTTTGTGATGACTTGTTTTGGGTCGTTCCCAATAGTCTACACTTATAGGCAATAAATTCATACAATTTCGTTTCACATAAAATTTAACTCTTACAACATTTCATAGCAAAATGAATTATGAATCGTAATCATTTACAGACTAATAAGAGGTATTCCACTTAGGGCACCTGGCACCTGCGAAAAATTTTGACAGGAGCCTTATAGCCCAGGTGCCATTGCCAGCGGGTGCCCTAAGTGGAATACCTCACTAATCAAAGATGAGTGTTTCTGTGGGTGTGGTCTTAATATAATTTCATTGAATTGATTTTAAGTTTATACGAGGTAATGGTCGATTTTACAATAATCAGATAAAAAAAGACCAAAAATATATAAGATGAAACATTTAATGCGAAACGATATTCTATGAAATTTCTTTGTACAAAACAAGAGGATACCACCGATTTTAAATGCCTCTTCTAGAATATGTCAAGAAGACGTGCTCCTTTTTCTAAATTTATTTGAGTTTGGTCCGAACTTACAAGTTAATTATTTTGTTCATCCTAAGTCACCACCTAAGTCGGTAGCTTGTCGAAACGAATAGTAACTGTTGTCGACACAATCGCTCGTTAACAACTACAAACAATGGAGACGCGTGGTTATGAACCGCCGCGCCGTGCGATACGGGAACAGGTGGCCAGTAATAACCTATTAACTCACAAATACAGCAGGCAGTGGCGATATAATACTACTCAATACAAAGGGTTTTATATCAGTTGATAAACAACGTGTAACGTTAATAGCGCAAAACGTTACACGTTGTATTTTTTTTTTGTGTGGGGTATCTCGCAGATCAACCTCTATTAGGTTGTGTACTGGTCAAACAGAATTTCTGTGGATGCCTTAAGAGTTTAAGGCCTCCAGCCAGGGCAGTACACGTTGTATAAACGTAGAATGTATATGAACTTGTCATGTTATGATGTGCTTCAAAGAGGTGGGAGCAGCGCGTGCGTTTATGATTGGAGCATGACTTTTCACGTTTTTGTGACGTAAAGTAAACGGGAACTTGACTTGATTTGATGGAACGAAATTGTTTCCCGTTAGCGCCTCTAGTGCAGAGGCGCTTTTACATTTTTCATACAACAAACGGCGTAAATACAAAATATATGCTGTATGTTATTATAAACAACTAAGTAAGAGGTAAAATATGAAAATCGTCTAAGCTTTATAACAACACACAAAGCTAAGGGTAATTAGCCAGGTTGGCTTGTAAAGAGTTAATAAAACTATTTTACACGAAATGGCTAACTTTGTTACAGTGACTTATTCAATTAAATCCTATGAACATTTGTACAGCGAGTGGAGTGTACTCTGTCTATTTATTATTACATGTTTGGAGACCAGTGACCGGAATATGCATTTTAACTCGTTTCAATAACGTATCGATTTTATACATCTTAGTAAGCAGTACATTCGTCTTTATGCAAGTAAATTCAAATAGGATTTTAATTTCATTCAAGTACCTAATCCGAAATATTATCGTTAGAAATCTGTGAGTTTGTGTGTGTGCTAGCTAACACCAGCTGCGCCAGTAAACACAAACGTGGACGTTAGCGTCGGTACTTAACCAGAGACGCTAAACTTATTACGACAACGAGGCTGGAGTTTATCTGCGGAGCGCTTGTAACTGCGAGGCAGAGGTCGCAGTGACGTCACGCCGCTCCGCTGTCACCATTGTTCGCAAGTTGTCGGCTCTGCCTACGGCACTCGCGCCAGTTTCACCCAGTTCCATTCAACGAGATCCAGTTCGAACCGGCTCACGGCGCCCCCGACCAGTTAATTTAAGTTGCCGCGGTCTTTGAGTAATTGGTTCAGCGTTTACTCATTCATACGGAGGTCTATTTGCTCAAATGGAGTGCTGCAGGCTTTATGTGCCGCTGACGTGCTTAACAATTGCCTGGATAATATTAAATTAAGCTGCCAATTAAGATTTTCTGCTCGTCTCGCTGCACCGCGCATTTTCTATGCGACAAAGCAAAGCCAAATGAATAGAACGAGTTGTACCTACGAAAGACCTCTAATAATTGATATAAATCTAAGTTGTAATGGCAATTGTAGAAATGGGCTGAGTTACATAAGCAGGTTGTGTTGCCTTTTCACTATATTTTATGCACTTACGCAAGTTTAAAAAGAGATTCATGAAAATTTGTATGTAGTGGTCTAGTAACAATTTACGGTGATCAGAAACTTTGGTCAAAAATGGCAACGGAGAAAGAAGGGCCTGAACGAGCGGCCGCGCGGTGGAGTGCGGCCGCGGTGTGGCGCTGGACGAGCGACTGTTGTTCAACAAAGAACGAGACTTATTGTAATCAGACGGCGGCAATAAAACCATCCGAGACTTGCCGTAATGAACGACGGATAGAACAACGTTTAATATTTCCGAAACAAATTGACCAATAAAACAAAAAGTTGCGAAGTCTTGATTTCCTCGGAGCTTGAACTTGTTCAAAGTTCCAATTGTAGTCGGATTGTTTTTTAAAGTATTCCGCGAGTCCGTCCCGAGGGGGTTCGCGGGGGTGAGGCGCGGCGAGGTGCAGGGAGGCGTTCGCTTCACTCAATAAAAAACCGTGCGGCGATGGTTACGGCAACGTTTTCATTCGCTAATCTCCGGCCGCGTACTAATCCTCCGTGAGTCGTGACGGACGGGCTCATGTTTATTTTATTCCCTTTCGAAATTTATTTAAGCCAAAAGGAATTCGGTTCGCACTGAAGCTAAGTTTTTAATAGAATTTGCAAAGTTTAAATAAGTTAATGTTATTGTTGGAGTAAATGTCGTCGCGCCATTACTCTGTCAATATAAGATCATGCTCTTGAATTAGTAACGTAACGTAAAATCTTCTGACAGGAACTTTTTTTTTCTCTGATTTATAGATTTTTTATAGATAAAATTTGACAACCTAAATCTCTTTCTTAAAACTGTATCTGAAAGAGATGCCTGAATTCCTTCATAATATAGACAAAAGAAGCAGCAAAGTTGAAAACAAACAATACAAAATGATCACATATTAATTTCTCCATTCTAAAAAATCTCTTTAATTACACTTCTAACAAGCTGGAAGTGTCCCAAATAGCTTCAGTTCCGATATTATCAATCACGTGACGGAGCGCCTCCCGCTAACGACCACCGCTCAGTGGTAGAAGGTCGTAAGTCACAGAACACTTGAGCTGATCGAACAAGACGCAGGGAATGCAATATCGTGAAGGTAAATACAGATTCTTTGAAAAACCAATGTTCGTAGATACAACATTTTTCATTGGAAACTACAAGTAAATAACTCAGTATAAACCATGAAATTGAGATTTCCTGATAAACGAAAACTGAGCATAAACATCTTTTTTTCTGAAAAGGAGTTATTTTTTCAAACTTTTTTTTCATGATATTTATAAAAACGTTTTATTTGTTAATTTGATCTCAAAGACATCAAAATTACGTATCATCAATCATTTTTGTAGAGATGGCACTAAATTTCGAAACCATTTGGAATCTCTTTATAGCGATAAACAATTTTATTAATGATTGATGAAATACAATCAATATGCAACATTGATTGTATTTTGTCATGACAAGCTTTGTCCATAATACAATTATGACGTTCTATTATTTTTTTCTTATCATTTACCAAACTCATTAATTCATTGAATATGTTGGTAAGTACAATAAAAAAATCGAAAAACTAAAAATGAAATCAATTGACGTATGACTGAAGGTGTCTGTCGTCGAATACTTCGTACGAGAAGACTCTGTTGATGAATGATGATGAATAAATTGTCATGTCGATGAACAATCCAATGATGAATCCCATTGACTCCTCAGTAACCCGTTGTATGTTGTATCCAGCCAGAAAATTTATATTTATGTATATTAATTTATGATAGACTCACGGACCCTTTAGTGAAACCTTTACTACGATTTTGTGAAGCTTAGTTTATTGTTTTTTTTTACCATTGTGATAAAAAAATATAATTATCAATAACAAAATATTAACATATAAGTCGATTTAAAGCGATTTCTCTCACCTTTTATATTCCACTTTCCTCAATCAGTCAAAGGAAATACCTGTAAATAAAATCGAAGATACATTAAATTATGTCTGAATTTACACGAGAAGCAAAATAAAGTAAAACTCACGTCATACCCTCAAAGAGAAAAGAAACATCATTCAATTCATTTCAGGCATGTTAACTGAAATATACAAATTATATTATCGAACTATTTGAGGTCCACGTAATACATAAGTTATTTCCGCGTATGTCTCGCATGTTGTACGTTCTGCTCGCTCCGCTCCGAGCGATGAGCGCGAGAGCCGAGCGAGCGAAAGAACTTTCTTGATTCCTTTGTACGCAACTTGATCTTATCTCCACAACTATTGATTTTTAATGATTATCCGTCTCTACAAACTCACGCCTACGGATTTGTAATTAATAATGTACGATTTAATTACTTATTTATTCATAAATAAGAGTAAAACTAATTGGCACTTTTATTGAAAACATCCGACAATTCTGGAAACTGATATTGTGTCAAACGACCACCAAATGAAACGATAATAATCAGATGAAATTCATGCATTAAAGTTGAAAGTAATTGTCCATTGTTACCTGCGAATATATTTTATCGATATCTACGCGCGAAAAGTTGAAATAGCAGATAACTGAAATATATATGTGATGGTTTTTATAGTGCCCGCAATTACGTAAGATTCGAATTAATTGAAAAGTACCCACAATCCTATCACCCTCCTCCTCTCGTACAAGTTATAACTTAATACGTTACACAAAGTTCTCAAATAAAATGCACGGAAAAAATCACGTCTCAGGTTTCGTCGGCGTATATAATGGAAGCCGCAAATCCTTACAATATCCAATAGCGTAAAAGAAATGTATGAAATTAAATTCCGAAGCGTAGCCATTTGTAAAGTACCGCAGAGCTACGCGCTACGGATTAGCGGGCTGTGCTACGCCGCTACGACACAGTACTACGTCGCTACGAGACCGCTACGTTGCGCTGCTACGAGACGCTCTGCAACTTTTTTCGCACATGTAGCCCGACCGCCGCGAGCGATTCATCTAGTTTAACAAACTTTTACAGTAAAATGAAAAAAGAAATATTACTGTTTATTGAAATCTTCACAAGTTTATTCGCATGATCTATTTGCTTTATTCTTTGACAGGCTCTATGAAAGTTTGTTTCTGATAAGTTATGCTTTAGTACCACAGCTAAGAAAGTAAATTGTACCATTTGTCATGAAATTGCGCCGGGAGTAGACTGTTCTGAATTCAATTCTGTATCAACATTTATCAATAATCGTTATCGGCGAATCGGTGGCATATCAATAAATTTCCAAATAATTATCGAAGCTCAACAAAGGAAACCCTCGTCGAATCGAGTAATTTTTGTGCCCCGACAAAAATTCCGATTCTCGTTATTCAAATACGAAACCGGAACACGATTCCGGAACTCATTCGAGGCTCGCGCCGCCACGTCGAAGGCCGCTCAATCGAAAATTGAATTTCAATGTCACAACAGTGCAGATGTAAAAATCGTCTCTTCCTCGGGCGGCGTCGGGAGGCGTCGGCAGGCGTCGGGCGCGCTCGGGATCGTTGGGCGGTGCGCGCGCAGCGGGGGTGTGCGGGGCGCGCGGGGGCGGGGTGCGCGCGCGGTAGGCGCCGGCAGTGTCCCGGGCCGGCCGCGTCCTCCGCACGTGTGTCCCGCGATGCGCCCCCGCCCCGCGCGCGCCCCCCGCGCCCCCCGCGTCGTGCTGTGACTGTGACCGCAGTGAGTGCTCTGTGTGGACCCGCTCGCTTCCGCGACTGTGGCGCGATGATCGCGCGACTCCGCACGCGCTGAAACGCATGCGATTTGTCGCGACGGATTTCTGTACCTACAGTAAGTTTCAGTGTTGTTTCGCGACTTAAATGCACAGTCGCTCGGACCGGAGATCGTTCGAGTTGTCAAACTTTACATTTATCTGTAGCTCCATCGGAGCCGAGTGAATCGTTTGAGTGGTGACGAGGATTGTCGCACAAGGCGCTGGTCGTGGTATCTGATCTGAGCGACGCGGGTTATCTCGCATCTCGCGCCGGATCGGGGCCACTGGAACTCCGGCTAAGCCGCTCTCTAGGTACTGACACAACTCTGCGGAGCTTCCAACTTTAAGCACACTCTTAATCACTGAAAACTTGATACTTTATAAATTGTATTCAGCGTACAGTTTGATAGTGAACTTTAATGTTTGTCACTTTATTCATGAATCTCTCTGAAAGCAAATAACTGAATCAAAGTAAAACCACGAAGACGTTGTGAAGTGTTGACGGCGGCGGATTAGCATCGCGGGCTCGGCGCTGCATTCATTAGTGCGGCACCGCAACTGTGTCGAGTGCTGCCGTACCGCACGGCTCCGCGCCGCGCCGCGCCGTGCCCGCGTAAAACTTTACGAGCGGTTTAAAGCGAACATTAGCTACCGCGCACTCGGCACAGATAACGCCGGCCTCTGAATAAAACATTCAATCTCCGGGAAAAGCCACTCTATTTGATTAACGTCGTAATTACTCATTATAACTCCGCAGACGTCTCAGAACAACCGATCCTTCGCTTCCGAACGTCTATTTCAATATCGTATGAATCGATCGCTAAATAAATTAAGACGAGCACGTTATTAAAACCAAGTTTAATCAGAATGTCGTCGAGAAAAAATCATTTATTTAACTTAGGAGCTGACGATCGAATCGCGAGGAGCCGACGGGCATTGAATACGATTATCAACAATGATAAGCAAGCGACGGCGCCACAAACTGTGCTGAAGAAATGCTCTTTGCATATATTTTTTATTCCTCCGACTGCAGGGATACCATTTAAATAGCCAGCGAGCAGCCGGACATAGTTTTTACCGTATTGCAGGTTGAGGCCATTCGGGCCGTTTGAGGCAACACGCCGGAATCGCTTTACCGAGGGTTGAATGGGATTAGCCCTTTCGAAGGGACGCGATAAACTAATATGCGGACTGGAACAGGCTTCAAATAACCGATCTAATGCGTACTTTGAGCCCACATCCTTAGCTGCCGATACAAACTATTGAGTCTCGTCACTTTCTAAAAGAACATAAATCATTGTTTTAGGCTATCACGGTTTGTTTCACAATTTAAAATGTCACTTATTAGTATCTCCCGTGATAATTCATTATTTTGAGTTTCCGATATTTCGATATTATTGCAAGCTCAATGTGCATCAAATAATGAAAAATAACGGAAGATATCCTGTAAGTGTTATTTTAAACTTAAAACGCACTTAGTATCTTTTCTACTTTCCAATATTCATCTAGAAAACCAATCCTAAAATCTTATCTTATTTTATATTAGAATCTCAGTGAGATTCAATTTACAACCTGCAATAATACCTACGTAGCATGCTTCTTATCCAGGTAGTATGATTCCGTGGGAAAAGGATTTGATGACCGTTCATCAAATTAGTCATTAATCTCTATTTCTATTTAGGTAACAAAATCAAAACCAAAAGTCATTTATTCAAATTAGGCTGAAGACAGTCCCCCAAAGCGCCCCCCCTTCGTATAACAATGATGAATACTTCAACTTGTGCATCTGGTTGTCTTAACTTGTCATATTCTATTTTGACTCATTCCCAATTCGACCGATCCATAAATGAATCGTCCTATCGGAGAAACGTCTAATGATGAACCGGTCATCGGTGAATGGTTGCAGAATCATAATAATGTGCTAATGAGTACAAACTTCTAAACTTCCAGTATTATCTATATATTAAATCATCTATCAGTCGAGACGTACGTCTTTAATAGTGGTCTTGGAAAGCAGGACTTAGTGATTTTCTATTAGTAATGGCTGGGCATAATATGCCATTGAAAAGCTCACGCCGTTGAAAGTTGAAGGAATACGTAAAGGCCCTGAACTCCACTGGACGAAACGGCTACTATTTCAACATCTAAATTAGTGACATGTAAGTAATTTAACTGCATTTTATAAACATTAAATATATGGCACCGGTTTTATTCAACAAGATAACTACGAAACATTCGCTAAAATATGACCTGAAGGAGCAACCTTGTCATTGAACGAACCAGCCGTCGGCGTCGCTACCAAACGATAATTAGTTAAATAATCATTTAAATAAGCCGGTAATAGACGCCAGCGCTGAGCTGAGGGAATTACTTAACGAATAGATTGTTGTGGTGTTCAACTGTTCATAACAGAGGTGAAAGGTTCCGCGAAATTCTCTGAATCTAAGACTATAATAAACAAAGAATATAATGAATCAGTAAAAGGGACTTTAATTGGTCTTTATATAAATTCTGTGTAAATACGCCTCCTTGGAAATGTTATCTAAACAGTCTGAAATCCAGAATACTTCGATATGAAATATTACAGACACGTGTACACTTTGAGCTCATGTTCGTATCTGAAGCGTAAGGCAAATATAGGAAAAGTTTCACAAGGAACTGTAATTTTATTACCGACATGTTCGATAAGCTAGCAATTATTACTTAGTACAGTTTTTCCAACTAACTGAGCTTAATAACAAGTTTCTCTTGAGCAAATAGTGTAAGTTTTGACTGCTTTACTTCACACGTGTGAAAATAAAATGTTTCTGATTCGCTCGCTTATCATTGAAGTTATAATTTCACGAACCTGCAGTAACTCCGCACTCGTGGTCCGTGATCCGAATTCATTGCGATGATATTCAAGTTATTTCAAGAAAAAACTTTATTAACCCAATGTACAGTACTCACTTTGTACGTCAATGTTATGAGTGATATTTTGATCGAGGTAGTTTACGATCTACTTGAATTTGATCAGTCTGCCTTGCATTTCAGCATTTTAATTTCACTGGAATTGAATTCAGTTTTAAAAGCCATTTTTATTTAGCTCTTTATACCTAGTATGTTATTATTGTAAAACGAAAGACTAATTAATAGTGTTAGAACAAAAAAGCTGTTAGTTTTACGAATTTGTCATATTTAATAATTTAGTTAAGAAGCTGTACAATATCCCTTCCATATCAACTTCAACAACTATAAAGTCATCCTTCATGAGAAGCAGCGACGCCGACATAAAGAGAGATTGATGGACGGTTCTTAATCTTCAGATACTTATTCCAACGTAAATTCTGCATAAACCCGAGCTCCGTAACTAAGGATCCTCATCATTTTATCCAAACTCGTTCCGCTTTTAATAGGTGTGTGCCATTAGCATTAACTGAAGAAGAAGTGGCAGCTGGTGACATTATACTCCAGGTCATGAATAATCAGCCGTGGCATGAGCGCACACTTAGCGCGCCCGGTGGCTCCGCCCGGCGCCCGGCCAGAGTCGGCTGATCGCAGATCGCTCCCTCGGGAACAGATAAGCCAATCCCGCAGCGCTATATAAACCTTCACTATTTTATGACGCGATTTAACGCCACGCCGAAAACCCGGATAAAGTTATGTTTGTTGTTTTGCCTCTATCTCGTCTTACGTCGACGAGCTCGCTGTAAGCACCCGCCCACTTCGTCAACCGCGATATCATTCAAGTTTCGTCACTGATCGAATTATTTATATTCTCGGGTAGTTTGTGAGTCGAGTACGATCAGCCCACCAGCGTAACAGCAGCCACAAGCGTTGCTCTTCACTAGAGCTCGAGTTTCACTTTAGGAAACACTTGAACTCGGTCGTGGTTTATCTTTCGTAGAATTTGTAGTTTTCTAGTACGTAGTGATTTAATCATCGTCCGCGACTTTAGCTGACGCTCGTTTTCTGTGAACAAAATCTGTAGCGACGCCGACGTTGTAGGTACTGTTTTATCTGAAGTTTCGTTTGAGAATCGTGATTGATGTCTAAATAAATACTGTGAGTGTTGCTAGTGCTAGTGTGTTTGTTGCAATGAGACGCTGTGCTGTGTAGTGCGACCGGTGTGTCGGAGTGTCTGAGGGTGAATAAATAGCAGTCCAGATAACAGAAGGGTATGTTATCAAATCCTATGATTGAATGTGCGTCCCCGAATGCTGGCAGTGCTTGGATATCCAATTAGAACCGATCCGGTGATAGTGTTGTAGTTTTTATTCAGACAGATGTGAGATGGAGCAATCCCTATTGCTTAGATTTCATTTCAATTTGGGTCTTTTCCCTAATTTGATACTGATTTATCAAAACTGTACCACAGTTTATTTATTAGAACATGGATAACTAAAAGAGCTCTTTATTATATTACTCCTCCACTAAACTGAAAATGTCACATATCGTTCTTTTGAACGTAGCATTAATAGACAACAAGTGCCATCGCAATAGCCTTTCATCACCAATTGCGACAGAAGGTAATCAATTAAAATAGGTAATGGAATAATTGCACGGCATCGTCGATAGGTAATCAGCGGTTTGTTAACAAACCAACCATTCTACGTCTGAACTATTCAATATGACAAATTACATTATCATCTACTTGAGTTAGGACACCATCACTGCCCCACACCCTCCCCTCAACCCCCTCGTGAACGTGTCAGTATTTGATAGCGAACATTACTTGTAGTATATTTTTTGTTTATGTGACCTATGTAGTAATTGTTGAGTACATAATCAGTTGTTATTTTTATCTGCATCTAATAGAGTTAATGTGAATTAGCAAGTAACTGGCGATGTTTCTGTCTCAGTGACGAATATAGATTTCATACAGTGATAACATAGTAACTACTAATAGAGCAAAAGTTCGACGACGTTACTACACTTCTATAACTACACGAGTTTATAATATCTTTGCCTTTTCTGCCTGAACTCATCTGGATTTAAATAGACACAAACCGAAAGTTTACCTTTTCATATAAAACGTATAATATGACATTCACAAAAGCTATAATCATTTCCATCAAGATTCATGGAAATCCCAACTAAAGAGGGGACGGGTGTGTTTAGATATAATTTTCATAGTCTGAGATTGAGCACTAAATCACAACTGTTTCTTAATGTCGCGCACTTGTTCACAACATTACAATTAGTGCTTAAGTGATACACCTCGTTCGCTCTCAGCGAGCACGCTCTGTGTCCACATCCACAGTGATGAAGTACTCCATGTAACAAGCTCAACTTTGCGTCAAACTATTTTCACAGCTCATTTCATACACGAAAATACGTTTGCGGTTAATGCTGTTACCCAATACGGGTCTAATACCAGCGGCGAGCGATGCGCCGCGTGATGGATCGTCCATTGCCGGCAAACTGCCACTTTATTGGACATTAATCGCTGCGATGTAGCGATGGATACGTGATACTGCGATCCGGTGTCGAGTTGTAGTTTTCGTTTGTACAGCCCCATTTGTGGGTGAATTTGGATCGTTATGGATTTTGTCGCCATGACTTTCATATAATATTGTTTATGTATCTTCGATCACTTTGTTCGCTGAACTACTAATCTTTGCTCGTCGACGAGGTGAGCTCAATATAATCAGTGCTTTAATCGTGATCTGTGATTGTTTGTTGAGTAGCTTTTCTTCAATACTTCCATATTCCAATGATTTCATGTTGCATGCATGTTATTTCAATTACTGTGTACTTCATAAAACAATGCATATTCAAATATTTCAGTACAACTCTATTAGATTAGTCCCGAGTGGTGTATTGGCTATCTAATATAATTGATTCGGTAATTAAACGCTCGTAAATAGTTGATTGCTTACTACACAATGGGCCACGATGTAATCGGCCACTATTAATAACAGGCTACAATTAAAGCGCGCTCTGTGGCCGTACCGTGTGGCCACGAGGCCCGCGAGCCCCGCGTGTTCCTGTTTATCTGCCATCTGACTAATGACCCGCCCTGCGCTCGAGCCGTGCTTACCCTATGACTGACGTTGTCGTTATAGTGTTACATGTTGGAGGCAGGCTGTGTTACGAGTGCGATGTGCAACGTTGCTGAAATAATTTCAACGTGAACATGCTAATGGAAATTATATCGTGTTGGTGTGGCGCTGCAAACTCAAAATATTAGAGCTCTCCTGGGACACGTTACAGTTACATCAATTGTTTATTCACCCGCGTACAGATATATCAATCATAATTTTATCTTTTTATTGTATAACGTTTACTGAACTTCTTATGGTCTCGTCTGTATTCGAACAAACGCTCATAAATGATATTACAAATTGTCCAACGATCGTCTATTAAAAGATAATCAATATATTATCTGAAACGTTTTTAAACACGAACAATAAATGACTTGTATTGTTTTTCGATTTGTTTTCGTAACAACATTGAACGTAATATAATTACAATTAATATTGATGGTCCTCCCGCTTTGTCCCAACAACATTTATTTCAATTGAAATCGAATATCAGATGCACAGTTTTATTCACTTTCATATAATTATCATTTATTTGCTTTGTCTCCCGGGAATAAACTAAATAACACAATTTGTGACACACAATTTTAGCAATTTATATTCAACTAACTATTGTCAGCGACTTCACCTGCGTGAAACTCGAAATTGATCCCACAGAAACATTAAATCTGTATAAAAACTATTCTATGTGTTAATCCAGTTTATAAATCATAAAATTATCTGTGTAACTAATTTCATCAAAAGCCGTTCAGTAGTTTTTGCGTGAAAGAGTAACAAACATCCATCAAAACAAACTTTCACGTTTATAATATTAGAGTAGGAACGATGTCTGCGACGTTCATGTGAAGAAAAATAAAATTGTATTAAATTGCTGAAACAATTCGTTTAACATTGTTAAACTTATTAATCCCTCGTTAGTCCCGCTACGAACGAGAACTATTTCGCTTTGCATATTTCAGTACAAAGTGCTTGCGAAGTGAACATTTTCTTTCTTTAACTAGCTTCACAATCACGTTGACACAAGTAATTGAGGAAGCAGGGCTGCTCTCGCGCGCTATTTGTGTTTTAGTTCGCTCGAGTGGCCATCTGTCCGCTCACTGAAATACCTCTACATTTTTCGTTTCCACACTGAGGCTACAAGGAGTGCACTCTATCTCGTAAATTGGTTCTAATTTACAACACTCTCTGGATGTATTTAGATGTTAATTTGTAAAGAAAAAAGGAAGTAACGTGTTTTAAGTGTCACTCTTAACTGCAGACTCTTAACTCAATACTATTTTTAAACACAGCGGCGCTCGACATCACAGGGTGTCGTGACTGTCTTTGATTCGCTTTGTTGTCGCTTCAACTTAAAGCTAGTGATTCAGTATAATTAATGAGCAGTATCTGCCGCTCAGTCGCGCACTCGTGACATTAAGCTCCGTGTAACAGTAGCGCGGCGGCTCATCCCGCATTACAACACCAACTAAGTACGGTTCCATGTATTACACGCTCATTGTATCAGATTAATAGGATTTTGGTTCGTGGCGTCACCCCACGGTATTATATTCTTTATGCTCATGGAATAATGCCTTAATGGTGCTTTTGAGCGCGGTGCAAAGTAATTGCAGAACGCATTATCTGTTTGAATGACACTTTTCACTCAAAGAGCTCAATATAGCTGAGGAGTAGCGCGTTGATCAAATGTTTAGTACGAGCAGTTATGCTTAATGTTCGCGTGAGATATTCGTGTGTGTGTGGTGACCCGCAGTGCTCTGTATCATGTTGCGGCTGCACAGTCCTGCACACTGCTAACTGCAGGCACAGTGCACACGTACAGTCGCAGGCGGCCCCGCAAGATGTCGACAACTTAGTATCGCGCCGACAAGCACTCGCAGCAAGTTGCACAACTACAACTGTTGCCAAAATTCACCGAACTTTATGCATGCAGCGCTACAATTGTATAAATACTGCCAAAATTCATCCATTTGGAACATTCGGACCTTTCCGTTCTAAAATCCATTTCGCGATGTATATTTCGAATACAATTTGCGTATTTCTGCATTTGCATTACAGTTCGCTTCAAACTTTCCATTGAATCGATATTGGCTTTTATTATTTTTGTTAATTTCTCGGTAGTTTCTCCGGCGGCCGCGGCAGGTGAATCCGATTACGGACAAAGAAAAAAATCCGCCTATCTAGGCGAGACGACCCATTTAACCTCCAGGAATACTTTGCTATTATTCTCGGAACATACACACCTACCTTTATAAAATAATGACGTAGAAGAAATCTATAAAGTGAGGCAGGAGGCGAGTATTACAAAGATATGGCTGCGACCGTGTCGTTGGCAGACATACAAATAGCTGGTCCATTAGCGCTCGCACAACACTAATGTTGAATGAAGTTATCATGTTGTGAATACAGTCACACTTACTTTAAGTAAGCTATCATAATAGCAGAGAAAAAACATCCTTCAATGAACCTGCTAACAATTGAGTGTTTCACAAAAAGCGCCATTACGTTGAAAACCGCCACACAACGCACTTCACCGAGATGTCTCATTAAAAGCTGCTCTGTATTAGCAGCAGGCATTTACCATTTTATATGGAAACTTATTTTAATTATGCGCATTAGTATTTTTACTAGGGCTCTTTATTTACGACTTTTGATATTTTATTACGGGTAGTATTTTATTTTACACTTTCTGAAGTTTATCAGGTTTTTTTTTTGAATTGGTTTGATCCTGTCTTTAGTACTCATGAATAAAATTGAGAATTGAATTGTACATACTCTATAAATTGGCAAATAAAAAACCGTTTCATTGCCAAATCATAATCCATAACAAATGACAAAAGATGAAAATGAATAAAACAAAAAATATATTGTAATGTGACCTAATTCACAAACAATAATAGTGTGCACTTGTGTCGAGTGCCATTGCTATTGTATTCCAGTCCAGATCAGTGCAAAGATATAAGTATTGAAGAACAACAAAAGACGATTTCCCTCTCAGATACGCGTTTATCTCAGCAGGTTATCAGCTCGTGTTGTTGTGCACACTGAAAGAAGATCAGCTTCTAGTGCCGACACGTTTAAAATGTATAAGACAGGCTGTTCGAATAATATTATCGGCTCGTTCAGCGCGGTGCGAGCCACGAGGTGAGGCGAGGCAGCGAGGCACGTCTCGCCACTTTATTCGCGAGGGGCGCGGGGAGGGGGCGACAAGTGCCCTCCTTCACAACTTTGACAAAGAGTGTCAACCTCTTAGCTGTCAAAATTAAGAAGCGTGGCAGGTGGCTTCTGCAAATAATTAGGGTGCACTCGATTGGCCCTCTCGAGCCCTCTCGTCGGGGAGGTGGAACGACTCGCTGCGTGTTTAAAATGTCGAGTCTCATTGTTATCTTGTCGTGCTTGTTTTAAAATTATTCAACTTTAAGACAAGAACAAATTGCTCGTTGTTACGGTTATTAAGTGGCGTTTCAAGCACAACTTTTGTTCTATCTACTTTGTACTTATGAAATAAAAATACCCACAATCCTGAAAGTAAATCTTCACAATTCACATGAATATTAAATTGACCGCAGTAACCATCACAGCGAGGAGGAAGTGGGTCAAAGTTAAATAATGTGAACAAAGCGTTGATAACGAAGCCTCCATGATACGAGCAATAAACGAAACGAAATACTGAGTTGTTAACATAAGATTGAGCCCCCAGCTATCAACCTCTTTTAAACCGTCTTTATCTGAAGGGGCCATTCTTTTAAAACATTTCAGCGTTGAATATTTGTAACACTTCTTTTGAGTTCAGTTCTATCATAGTTCTACTCAACTCAAAAAAAAAATCCTTTTTTTCTTTGTTTAGTTTTTGTTGAAAACAAAAATAAAACGTGGGACTTCAAAAGTATTTCCGAAGTCCGGACATCTAGATTCCATCACTATAAGTATAAAGTGAAACATTTCACAAAGTGCTGTGAAAAGCCTAATCTTGATTGTTGAGGCGTTCATTACAGTACTCATTAATATTAGAGATGCCTCCACGGAAACTCCTGGGGGGAGGGAGGGAGGTAGGGGGGCAATTATAAAAGTCTGCGTAAGTTTAACGGGTAAAACTTATTTTTATTGTGGTGTTCTGTAACACCAAATTGACATCAAGTTTCAATTCTTTGTAACACAAGGGTTTTCATCATATCATTCATCATTGACTGGCCTGTTGGTCTAGTGGTTAGTGACCCTGACTGCTATGCCGGAGGTCGTGGGTTCGATTCCCACCCAGGACAAAGGTTTGTGTAATGAGCATGAACATTTGTTCTGTGTCTAGGTGTCATTTATCTATAATAGGTATGTATTTAGAAATATATAAGTACGTTTATCAGTTGTCTAGTACCCATAACACAAGCTCTGCTTAGCTTGAGACTACATGGTGTTGTGTGATAGTTGTGGAATATTTATTTATTTATATCGCGGTCTAGTTGGCTATTGAGAACAATAATTAATGACCACGAAATGATCTCATGAAAAATCAAAGAGATGTCTAACTTTGACGTGACATTAACGAATCAGATTCGAATATAAAAAAGTTGATCTACTACATACTCAGGGGTATATTATTTACTATTACACGCCTCTCATATAATGTATGATATTCGGTTTTCGTTATTTCGTAACGTAAATCAGCGCGAAATATATTATTTGGCCAATTTTCCTCAATTATTCGGCGAGTACTAGGAGCACATGAGTGGATAAGAGATGAAGATGAGAGCCATTGTGTCGACCTCCTCCAATGTACGGGGAATTCATTATTCAGACATCACTGCGTTCGACTCACATTGTACGCGCGTATGTGCAGTTATTTTCAGTTTGGATTCGATTTGATTTTTTGAACTGATTTTGCTCCGAGATACAACAGAAAGAGGAAAATATGCAAATCTGTGATGAGATCTGTTGTATTGTATGGATCGGATTGCTAGGCTGTGAAGAAGATGAATGAAGAACGATTGCATGTAGCGGAGTTGAGGATGTTGACTTGAAATTGATGTTTTGTGAAACAAGATAGGATAAAGTGAGGAGTGAGCATTAAAAGAAACTTTGTAATTGGCGCCTGTTACTAAACATTTGAAAGGAAGTTTTTAACGACATATTGTAATGAGAAGAGATGACACGCATGTGTCTATGAGAGTGGTGGTTATTAATGTAGATAAACGATACAATAAATAAATACCTAAGGGAAGAGAAAGACCATAGAAACGATGGATGGTGTAATAGAAACAATGGATGGTGTAGTAAACGATGGATGGATGGTGTAATGAACAAAGGTCGGAATTAGGTACAATTCATGTACTTACACTGATTTCACACAGCGAAAGAATAAAGTGGATACGTCCCACATCCTGGAATTAATTTTAAAAAGCAGAAAGATACCGATAGATTTTCAATATCAAAAAGTTTTTACACAATTTATTTGACTAATCTATCTATGATGTTTTTATTATTATGATTTACTACATTTATGATTTGTAATACTGTTTGCCTCATAGTAACATCTATTAGAAATCCCGGTAAGATCCATATTAATATCAACATTTCGATGCAACTATTAAAATAACTACCTATTCCTTTGGTAATGAATAAAAGCCCAGGAAGATGATGACGAGAGCTACATTCTTGTTTTGTTATAAACGGTACGTAAAAGTATGATAACTATAATCATGAACTGCCAATTATTGTATCACACCAATAGCCACTACTATAATTATCATAACCTTTGTTAACGACAACATAGCACTCAATATATATGTTATTTTTATAACTCCACTCGTGCCACAATAACCTAAATTAAAAGCTTAAAGAGCACATTAAAAATACAGTTCGTCAAGATTAAAGTCATGATTAAATTAATTTACAAAAGAAGAAAGTTGGTAAACAAAGACGTAAATGGCAAAAAATATAACGAAGTCGCCCTTAATTCCACAATCTCACGAACTTTTACAATAAACACTTTCTAACAAAACCTAAATGAATAAAGTGTTCTTATATAAAAAGTTGTGATCGTGTGAGTCAGACAGTGAGCTATGTGCGGAGTAAACGATACGACACGAAGAAAGATACTTTTGTGTGGCTCTCGTTTGTTACCAACACTTTGGTAAAAAGTTTGAAATTGTTGATTAAATATATAAATCGGTGTGTTTTGTTCGTGAGTTGAGAACATGGAGTTGATCGAGAGCGCTCGCCGCACGCCACGACCTCACCCCTCACCTCGCGTGACCGATAATGAGTGCATTATGTCAAGCCGAATCACAGCCGTCACGTGTCCACACAGCACATAAATTGTAACATTTTGTTCCAAACGCTAACCAGTTACGCGAAAATTGTTTAAGAATTTAATTTTCAGCACATTTTGAACCACCATGCGATGTTTTTATTGAATTTTTGTTCATTCATCGGTAGACTGACATTGAGTGAACTGTATCAATTGAATTTGTTTGAGCTAGATTAGAATGAAAGTGGATTAACTTTTGAAAATGTACTCGTTTAAAATTTGCTTTTGATGTTATAATATTAACAACGGTGCCATTGTTTGAATGCTTTGAATTGAACGGTGCGCGGCGGCGCGGCGCGGCGTCAGGCGCTAACTATTATCAGATCCTATAAGTTGATGACGAGATCGTCCTCTATTTAAGTAGGCTCTAAATACATTATCTGCTGAAGTCATCACATTAATACATTCTTAACACAATTTTATTTTTTCTGACACAAAACGTCAAAACAAAAATATCTATGATGTTGTGGATAGCATTTGATCATGAGGACACTGAATTGCTTTTATTCAAAGTCCTAATGCTAATATACTGACTAGAATAATCACTTAAGTGATTACCAAAACTACAATTAGGTAATTAAATACTTTTTAGGTACAATGTACTATGTGTCAATGTATTAAGTGTATGCTGTCAATGTATTTTGACATTACTCATTACTTTGCTGGCGCTATTTATCATAAACAATTAACCCTCTTATATCTAGCTATTTCTGATGAAAACAAGTTAAAAACTTATTATGTAAATATTAATACCTTAATAAACACATACATTATTTTTATTAAGAGCTTTTAAATAGAAAGTTGAACCGCATCGTACCAGTTTTTTGTTCATGTTATTAAAATACACATCAAACAGAACCTGTACAAAGTATTTTTTCTAAAAATATAATAATCTTTTATACTAAATCAGATCAAAAGGCGCAAAAATGAGCTTAAATTGAACGAAACAATGTAGAACAATGCCTGAGTTAGCTCCGCTGTGAGGGCCGCGGCTGGATTGTGTGAAACCTCACAATTGCATACATTCAGTTCATTTAACCTGAATATAATTATTACGTTTGAGTATTTAGTTCACGGCTTCAGCGAACCAACTCAATGGGACTTCATGATATAACTGTAATATGTGATGTATATTAGTGTAGCACACACACTACATAAATAATGTATTACGTAATTATAGTGTGGTTTCCGGCTACAAATTACTATCATAATATGGTTTACTAAGCCGCTTATAGGTACAGTTGCAAGGATGTCGCGCGGTGACTGTCTAGGCGCTAGCCCACTAGCATAAACTGTAGTGGCTGAAAAGTTATGAAATTATGTTCGAGAGGTAAATCGGGAAGTTATTCTATGTAAAAGTTTTTCTAGTAAGTAAAGATATTCATATATTGACAAACATAATATTGCCGGTGAAGTGGATTATTTCAAGTATTATCACATTATTGGCATTAATAGAACTAAGTAACATAATTTAAAATATTATAATCGAAGCACATGTTGTCCTCTGAGAAAATGCTTGAATTTATGTGTGTATATTTAACACATCTCAGCTTAATATTTTTGTGGTGGACACAAAGTGTAATACTTAGAGTGTCTTTTAGCATCAATTATATTGGTAATTTATGATATCACCCGCTTATTAGTACCAAGAGACCGAAATACAAATGAAAACAACTCATTGTTCACACGCAGAGAGGTATTGTTTGACTCAGTTTGTAGAACAAATAGTGGCAGCTTATGAAATATTCAGTTCATTATTAGTGGGCACACTACGTAAGTCCGATAAATAATTATCAGTTCCCTGTAACGTTAATATTTATGTGTGTACCTGCTACAAGGGTGTGCGAACATAATCCTCGGCTTAACAACTTATTAGTGAGGGCTTTTAGATGAGGTGCGCACTTCAAAAGAAAATGGATTATATTGTGGGTTATTGTATTTAATTGATAGATATAATATAATATTTCACAACTATCACACAATATAATCGCCAGTCTAGTCCCAAGGTAAGCAGAGCTTGTGTTATGGGTACTAGACAACTGATAAACATACTAATATATTTCTAAATACATTATTTTCTTCTAAATCTTTTATGACCATACATGAAGGCAAAACTAATACCTATGTACCATACCTCAAACACTTCAAATCCAGTGAAGCGACGAATTGAAATTACACTCCGATTTATGAAAGACATCTCTTCCCTCTCGTTGCGTTCCTAGTACCTGGTAGTGAGCGAGTGTCACGCCGGTAATCTGAGGGGATTAGCAGAACTGTTCCCGCTCTCGGCCATCTATCACGGTATTACGGCAGTGTGATTGAGGTTTATCGTGACCAAAGTAATCGCTATTGATGGAGAATTTGATAATAGGAGCCTGACATTACTCCGACCTCCTACATAAAATAAAGACACAATTTTCATAAAGTTTTTTGATCGGAAAGGTTTAAACTAATAAGTGTCTTTGGAAATGTCATGGTGAAAAAATATCATTTTTGTTTGTCGACCGCTGCCTTCAGTAGATAAGTAATAAATTATGCAAATAACTTTTTCCGTTAAAACACTAACATTTCCCACCAAATAATATTCTAACATACGTACATTAAACCATTTCTTTATGACCTATAACTATTGAGCCGTTTCTTTACAGTACTAGCCAGCAGTTTAGTGGTCATTGCACATTATTAAGTAATAATGTTCCGCACGTAATTACAAGAGTGATAAAAGTGTCAATAAAAGTTCACAAGTCAATAGGCTGGTAAACCACTTTGCCTCCAGCCCATTATTTCTTGCGGTAACTTTTATAACTCACTAAAGAAAAAGTTGAAGGAAAAATGGCGGGTTTCATTTATTTATGATCACCATTAGGATTATTTTTAAGTTGTGTTGAGTTAGTCGTTGGGTTGCTCACTGGCTTCACACTTATTTGTTACAAATAAGCTTAGCATAATAATTATGTTTCATTCATGTGTTACTGAACTTTTACCCCTACCTGTTTAGTAATATTAATATTCTACAACTATCACACAACGCCATCTAGTCCCAAGCTAAGCAGAGCTTGTGTTATGGGTACTAAACAACTGATAAACATACTTATAATTTCTAAATACATACATATTATAGATAAATTACACCCAGACACAGAACAAATGATCATGCTCATCACACAAACATTTGTCCTGGGTGGGAATCGAACCCACGACCTCCGGCATAGCAGTCAGGGTCACTAACCACTAGACCAACAGGCCTGTCAACTTAGGACAACGTTACTAAATATTTGACAGATCAAATGATATTAAAATATTAATTTTATACCTAAAATCTGAATCCGTATCTTAAATTAAAACGAATTTTTAGATATAGGTATTATAATTATCATTTATTTTCTAATACGGTACATTAGAAAATAAATGATAATTCAACAAATGAATAGATAGAAATAAGTTTTTGTAATTAAATTAATCCATTTGCAGATGTTTCGAATCGTTTCGGAGAACAATTTATTTATTTGATAGTTGGTCGAGTTGTTTTAATTGTTGATGCTCTGAGTCGTAACTTGTTTTGTTGAGTTAATTGATTTACTTACTAAAGTTATTTATATTCTAATTAAACACAAATTGATTTTATACGACTAACGCGGCGAATTCTACCTTACTATACATTTTATCGAAATCGCTATTACATTACTGACAACGGTAACGGGAAACATCGAGTGAAAACCTGGACTTATGTAAAATATATATAAGTCCAAAGTCATATGTCAGTAGCCTAAGATGCTCCTAGAAGCGGCTTAATTAACTTAAGATGCAACACAACATGCTCACATGAAAAACAAACTTATATTCAACCATTACACTATGTTTGCAAGCTTTTGTTGTCATGTCAGTTCAGGAATCACACAATTCAGCAAGTATATCCTGCTACTACCCAAAATGAATAGACGATGTCTTCCAATTTCAGTAATCTACTAAACATTGACATGCTCTATTAATTTGGAGATATCTTTATGTAGATAGGAACACAAACAAGCTGTAATATTATTAATGTATTCGTCCGATGGCACACGAACGCGAAGCACTCGGCGGGCGGTCCTCCGCACTACGTACGCACGAAACAACCAAATGCGTGTAACATTACCATAAACACACTATTAATAAAACTCACAACACAGCCCTCCGTTATGCTACACAAAGTTATGCTACATTATGGACATCACTAATTGAATCCCAACACTACAGGAAACTTTCACTGAAATAGAACTCTGTAAAGTACTGCGTAGTTTTATTCTTAACTCAATTTATTGGAGAAAAGATTACCTTTCTATTTTAGTATTTATTTATGGCGGTTGTCAGTCTCTGAGTCTATTAAAGTAGTTATTTTTATGATCGTTAATTGGATAAATCTGTAGCATTTTATATTTTTATGATCTATTTTTAAACAACATGGGTGCTTTAAAAGTTTAGACTTTTTAAGCAATGCTGACAACGATGTCTCGTTGCATTAAACAGTGGAGAAAACAATTCAGCTGAAAGTTATAATACATTCAGCCACAAGGGTCCAGTGATTACATCGTTCGATTTTTATCCCTCTCGTTGTTGGAGCAGCGCGGCATGTCGCGATAATGTATGCGCTGTTCGTTTACATCGACAAGTTTTAATGTGCGGCCATCGCTCGTGCGGCGAATAATTAACAATGTATGTCGTGCTCGTTGGAAACACCGCCGAGCGCCATGTTCCCGGCTACAAGGGCTTTTTAAATACCCTCTGAACAAGTTTTATGTAAACTGTCTTTTTGTTGCCTTTCTTTTTGTAATTATCCTGTCGGAAATATAAAGTTGTGAATACTGTAGTTAATTTTTTCAACATATTTGTTGAAAAAATAATCTCGTATCAAAATCTTTTGATAGTTTAATACTAAACTTTGGCAAACAAAATAGTCGTGCAAATGAGCATCAATAGAGTTAGTTTACAGCGGTATTTAAACTAGGGTTTAACGAGCAGTGATATACAGGGTGGTGATGACAATACGACAATAAATGAAAACACACATTATACTAGTTCATAGGAATAATTCTACACTGTCAAAAAAATCCCAAAATCGAAATTGAAAAAAAAAAAATTTCAAACAAACTAAATGACATAAAACTGAATACGAAATAGAACACCATTTATAATATTGGTTCACTAACCTAGGTAAGAGCGGCAACCACGCAGTCCTGTAGCGACTTGACCTTTTAGCTAATGTTCAGTAAAACAATTACACTAAAATCACAGACTATTCACCAAACAATCAGGCACCTCTCATCAGCTGGTAATTTTTTTAATTAAATTATTAATCACTATCTGGATCACTGTTCAATTACTTAGATAAGTACGTCTGATGTAGGAATGTCGACCGGCCCAAACTAGACGTTGGGTTGCGTTCAAAATAATTTAAAATTCGTTCCTCAAGGGTCACTCTCACACGTGGAGTAGCACTACCCACATGCGGGATTAAGGATCGATTTTCACGCATCCTCTGGACAGCTGGAACAATCGTGCGCCCGTTAGACAAACTCGACTATTCCCATACCTCTCTTAGAGATGGGCGATTGTGAATGACATTATTCGAATGATTCGATTGTACAAGTCATTCAAATAATTCGAATGACCTTACAACTCATTCGAATTCGAACAAAAGCGAGATGTAAATAAGAATGTATTGCGTCGTCTCGTTCTTTCCGATTCAAATTTCATAGTTAGTAGTTAGTTTATTCGAAAATCCGTAACGTTATCCAAAAGTAAACTCTATGTAGTAAGAGAAAATACCCAATTTCGTATGGCAGATGAAATCATTAAACCATCGAATTTAACGAACATTACTAGTTTGTATTTGAATATTCGTAGTTTTTATTGCGCTCGAAATTAGTAACTAATTATTGCTATAATTGAAAGTGATCTTTAATCTTACGAGTTAAAAGGTCAATTTTGTATGGAATGGAAAATAACAAACCAAATGAATGAACTAACGGTTCGCAAATCAGTTACTTATTACTACGAATATCAATTAAAAGAAGACTTTATAGTACGAGCAAAAAAGCTCAATTTTGTATGGCAAGGTGAATGAATGAACTAGCGGTTTCATTCGAATTTGCGAACTAGCGATCGATTGTTTTTGTATTCGAATGTTAATATTAGTAGTATCAAACCGTTCGATTATTAGAATCAGTAACAATCGCCCATCTTTAACCTCTCTCAGTACGTCCGTATAGCCAAAGCGGCATTTCTGTGACACTCCCCGTAAATTAAAACCATGTCGGTGTATTCCAAAGCTGTGTAGGATTAACGAGGCATGATTGACACAATGAAAACTAAGAGTCTTATCTTGCCCAATTCACTAAACGCTGATACCTATTAAAATGTTACGTGTCCTGGCACTAAAATAATAAAGCGTCCAATTTCGCACTTAAGATAAAGAACTAATCACAATCACAAACTCGGGCGCCGGTTACTTCAAAGTAGGCGCGGCAAGGTGGCCAAAGAAAGTACATCCTGCGGTACTCGTGCGCTTGCGAACCGATGACGCGTTGATCGTCACAGGATCATAGCGACACACTGACCTAAATTCGTATTTCGTAGTTTCAAGTTACGACAAAAAATGAAGTACAAACAAATCAAATTACATCTTTATTTATCTCTTTCGCACTTACTAAATTTTCTATTAATCAACCTCCGCATGCGTTATCTTCTTGTGTAACTCTTAAGGATACCCTTTGTGAATCTTATTGGCCTGGATTAAGGTCTAATTTGCAAAAAAATAATTTAGCGTAAGTTTTTAAATAGCGAGTTGGCAACGTGTCTTTAATGTTTTGATGTTTTACCGATGCGGGGGTCGTTAACCTGTTAGTGCTTCCTTAAAATCAGATACATCATGTAGCAAATGTTGAAAATGAAAAATAATTTCCTGTGACTAAACTACTTGATATTTTCAAATGATTTTTTGTAGGTATATTGGGAACGTCATAAGGTACACGAAGTTTAATTTATTGTCGTATTGTCATCACCACCCTGTATGTTATGTAGTTCACATAGAACAGTGTCACCTGGTCGCTCTACATCAAAGGGGTTGTATTTACGACACAGCTCTAAATAAGGACGGACAGAAGGCTCGCTCCTTCAGAGCGCGCTCGTAAATCCTTTGTTACACTGTAACTGAAACGAATTTGTATTGTACCATAAATCTTGGGTTTAACATAGCGTTGCAACATTTTACTGACCTGCATTTGAAGCCAATGCTCTCTCCAGTATTTTAATCTCAGGCACACGAACACTAGATTTAGTAAAAAGTAAGTAACGAGCGCGCAGAAAGACGCAATAACACATTTTTCCCATCTCCTTGGAATTTCTTTCAGGACATCCGCTGAAGCGACTAAGACTTTTTAATGTTTGTTTTGTTCCAACTTGTAATGCGGACCTTCTCTGCTAGCATTGTTTGTGCCCCTCTCCCGCCGCGCTCCCCCCTGACACGGTACAACTCAACACACGCACGAGCCACACACAACACTCGCACGTAACACGCACGACACACGCACAGCCGCACAAATTGGCGCGCGATGCCCTTTACAACTTCCGCCAGAGTTGAATACTATTATAGTATCGGAAATGTTGTGCGCACAATACATTTGTCTTCCTGCAAATGTTTTGTAGCATTTACGTTACCAAATAATGCTGGAGCACTTTTTATCCATTCTGGTTGCATTATTTTGTTTTATTTCGGCTATAACGAGCTGATTGCAAATAGACAAGTCATCAAACTTAATTATGAACAATTTCTTTTTCCTCACAAAAAAACACGGTTTTTATTGTGTTTATTATTTTTATTTATTTATCAATAGCATTTTGATGGTTTGACATGTCTTTTGTATCATCCTAAACTTTTAGTACCAATAATGGTATGACAGACAAAATATTATATTCAGAGCATAAAACTATTAGATATTGTACAGTAAATAGTGTAGTAATCTGGTATCGTGATGATTGTGTAGCTCAGCCGCAGGACGTAGTTCGATGGAGATAATACCGTAATGCCGTCTAATTGGTGGCGCTTACGTTCATCGACTCAACAAGTGATGGATCCAACTTCAATTAGTATTCCATCCTGCTGCCGCTGATGTGAGGAGATATGAGCGACCTAATTACTGCCTCCTTCGCACGTCACGCCCACTTTATAATCACTTTACAATTAGGTCGCCCACTCCAATTGGTATCGAGTCGATCGAATTTAAAACGTCGGAGTTTGAATGGTGTGCTGCCTAATGACTCAATCAACGTGCGGTTCCATGGCGATGAACACATCGGAAGTAAATCACTTTTATTTCCGTTCTCGAAGAACACAGCAATTAATGGAAAAGACAAAACATTTACTGTAATATCTGATTTTTTGAATAGCTGTATAAAAGTTGTATGACTTATGTTAGACACTACGTACGTACACTCGGCTACACATCATGCTATACAAAACCTCTTTAACGTGGTCTCGCTTCCTATTATTTAGGCACGCGTTCAACGATCAGCGTATTCTGGTTTTGCATAGCTTGATGTGTAGCCGTGTGTACGTACGACCAATCAAATCACGAATTTTAATTATCTATACTTCATACATTTTCGAGTTGCTAAAACTAATAAAAGCAAGCTGCCTTGCAAGTTGTTTGTCTTGCGACTAGATAAACCTCAGTTTATTGGCAAGACGGCCGATATTCTGCATCGCACCGGTTTAAGCTGCCTTATTACTTCGTGAGGCAATACCGATGTTCGGATGCGGTTCTAGAAAACCGGTAAAAGAAATATATACAAAGAACGAAGATATAGACTAAAAACCTATCACCGTAACCCACACAATAATTAAAATGGGCTGGAACTATCACCATAATCGACAAAGGTTTCTAAATAAGTTGAAAACATTAAAGTAACGTCTTATTACTTTACAGAAGAACGATATAATCACCTGTTTAGATACTGTAAGCCTGTCTTTTTCTATTCTAAGAATACCGCATATGATTCAATTTGCCTCAAAAGCTTCGGGAATTCATTTGAAATTGACTACATGAATATAATTTCAATATTCTGTACCTTCATTTCAAGGCTGATGTTCACTCGCATTGTATTAACAGTAAAATCTTTCTAGGTTCAATATAATCATTCCGTAACCTCGTTTTAGCATGATACTGTTGTGTGGATCGCAATAACTGACATTAGTGGTAGCTGGTGGGCTCCCGGCTCGCGGATCAATAGAGGCGCTCTTCTTTTGTTCATTCACTTCACTCACTACATCAATAGCTAATTTCGCGTTATCAACCAGTCGTGAATGAACGAATGAACGCTTTTGATGTCTCTTGGCAATATCGCCAGCTCCGACAGATTCCACTTTGTATCCAGGGCGTCGAGCTCCTCGCGATTTATTGGTACAACGTGATATTTTAGCAGCCCATTATAAATGTATAGTGCGACATTTCTTTTACAACTGAACTCATAAAATTGCGATGAATTTAAATTGGATTAGCTAATTGTGTTGAGTTCACGTAATTTATTTTGGCCTTAATTTGTTATTTATCGTTAAATATGGAATTTTCTCGAATATTGATGGCTTCCTTTCAATTAGATTCTGGAAAATCAAGTTTAAACCCACTGCTTTTATTTTATAAAGTGTGGACTAAAGAAGGTTAACGTCGTCGGAAAATGGAGTTTAGTGTGAGATTGTACCGTGATCCCGAGCCCTCTGCGTACGTATCACGTACACAATTTACCTGCGGCGAGTGAGTGTGCGTACAAACATGTTGTATCACTATAAAAACACACAGTCGCCACGTTTAATATAATAAGTACACATGTTAAGGGAGGATAAGAATCGCCTATAGCCGACGCAGAGTTGTTTGTTGAAGGGAAAAACGTGCGCGAGAAAATATATGAGAGAGGTTAGCTTCATAGAACACGTACCGCTGAGATATTGACTTGAACGGAGGCTGATTTTGGATATTAATGGTATTAGCTCAAGCAGCCGGGATGAAAAACAAACAGTTTGGAGAGAGTGCGCCCACTCGCTCGCAGCTCACACTGTTGCTAGTTTACTTCAACTTTGATGTAGGTATGAGTACATGATGTGAAGGAGAATATTCTGTACTAATAGCTAAATTTACATAATATTCAATCCAAATTCACAGTGATTATAAATACATAGTACTATTTTTTTTTAATGGTTTTATTAATAATGTAATAAAATATTAAAAATAACTAGCATTTTTAAATATATGTTTTAAATATGATTATAACTAGTAGGTTAGTAATAGTAGTCATATTTAAAACAGATATTTTACCAACGCTTGGTTATTCTTGTCATGCATCGTGTGACATGCCAAATCGACGATAACGTGTTTTGAAGTATTTCACAAATTGTTTAATCGTCAAAGTCCCCTGCCAGCTCCACTGCATTCCTGTGCCAGTTAGCACAACAAACGACGCATAACAACGCATAGCTGCTGTCACGGCGACATGACAGAATAGCGCTGCGATATTTTAGTTCGTACCTACTCGTACATATCCGGATTTCGGGTTTCCAATACGTTACCAGTACAATGTTATCGACGGAGAAAAATTCAAACTCGGCGGATATCGCCGGAATATCCGGGATTGACTCATACTGCCGCATACACCTAAACATTTTGTTTCAAGCGGTAGTTTGTTTGAAATTCGAAGGTTTCTTCTCTTTGTTTCGTTTGAATGTTCAAAACTATTAGAATATTTTTTAATTATTATGATTTTTTTTTATGACTGGCCTGTTGGTCTAGTGGTTAGTGACCCGACTGCTATGCTGAAGGTCGTGGGTTCGATTCCCACCCAGGACAAAGGACCATGAGTTGCTGTTTGTTTGATGAGCACGATCATACGTTCTGTGTCTGGGTGTAATTTATCTATAATATGTATGCATTTAGAAGTATATAAGTATGTTTATCAGTTATCTAGCACCCATAACACAAGCTCTGCTTGTTTGGGACTAGATGGCGTTGTGGAGCAGTGTCTGGGGTCCGCTGAAATCCGGCAAGGTCAGCCTAAGTCCGGGATGTCTAGGAAGCATCTGCGCGTCGAATATGATCCGTTATGGCTGCGCTTACTATTCCGTGAACGTAGCAGATGAAATTGCCTTATATACAATTTCAGGACATCGCTAGCCGTGACCATAAAACTGACCGCCATTACTCGAAGTGCTACCACGAGCGAGCAACTCACACTCGATCGCTTCTCACTTACGTGAGTGACGGAGAGGACGTGAAGTGATGTCTAAATCGTACACAAATTAATCAAAGAATACTGGTTCAATAATTATAATAACCTTTTATGACTACAAAGTTCGAGATTTCTCAAAGTATAAGAGTTTATTCATCTCTATAAAATATGTCTTCAAAAGAAGTTATGGTTGTGCTTTAAGTCATTGTTGTTAAGTGGTAGGGAAATATTAGATACAAAGGAAACATATAATTTTTTATAAAAACATTATATCTATGGGTTAAAAGATTATTTGCGAATTTTAGCACTTTCGAATATAAAAGGGGAAATGGTAAATTTTTGTCTCGTTCTTTCAAGTTTAAGGTGCCTTCTACTACTGGAGCGTACATACATAACCGTACTAATATTATAAAGCTGGAGTTTTTGTTTGCTTAAACGCGCTAATCTCAGGAACTACTGGTCGAAATTGAAAAGATATTTTTGTGTGACTCATGTAGGCTTCAAAAAATTACGGTACTATCAATAGGAGCCGAGCAGCACAAGTGACATGACTAGGAAGAGCAGAATTTTTGTCACATAAATCTATACAAACAACAACAATACATGTAGAGCACAGTGCGCGACTGGCCGGGTTCCGTCGCCGCATGCACTTTATTTCGTCCATTACTGTAATGAGACGCGAAATAGCGCCTTCCACTGAAATATAGCGCAATTATTTTTTTCCGCGGGTGCGGCCGGCGTGATTGCGCGGAGACGCAGCGCTTTATCACGCTGAGCGACAACCCTCCCCCCTCCCGCACCTCGCACCCTCTATGACCACCACAAGAAGTAGAAAGACAGTCATTGCCGTTCGGTCAGGTTCCGTCAGCTGTTGAGAGCTGCTGAGATTTAATATTGCCAAAAAATATAAGCGCATTTTTCCTTGGTTACTCCAAATACTAACTAAACCAGCACCAAACAAACGAAGGAGTAAAAAACAAAAGATATCAACGTTTATGCCTCACGTAACAGTAGGGCCTCTTGAAGTAATAAAACTACGATTGGTAAATACCCAGATCGCCGACATCTTGGCCTAGGCTGACGCTGAATAATCTCGCTAAGTTATTTTTGATGGCAACATCGTAGCACGATTAATAGCGACCTTTGTCACGAGAACCGGACCTTAACTGTGATGTGTCTCAATTTATATTCTTTTTATGGAGCTGAGTCGGGAGTTGTAAACTTTAGTGGGGATACAAAGACAATGGATGGCCGGACTACCAGCCGGGGACGCAGGAGGCCACCTCTGTGCCGTGTTTATTACAAACTCACACAGTAACGACGATACTCAACTTTACAAAAATATCATCACAAATCCTTCAATTTGTGTTGTAATGAAACCGTCTAATTTATTCAAACCCATAGCAACAGTGACTAATTTACTGGTATCTTTTTTTTTAACGATACTACTAACGCTTACTTTTAACGAAATAGTGGTCAAACCCGGGTTTGAACACTAATTTCGCTTGATGTTAAGCAATGACGAGGTTGACATTGATTTTGTTATTGAACGAGACTACTGTGGTTTTCTTGCGGTGACCGCAAGCAGGGTGGCGTCACACTAACTAGACTTCGTGTACTTGTCTGATGTTGTGACCACGTCCTAACCACGGACAACTTTGAGCCGGGACCAAAGTTTGTGTTCATTGTAGCCGAGATAGAAAGGGGATCAACTCTCTTCGACTATTGAAAATCAGGGATGCAGGATATGTTGTTACGAACTTTACTTGTTTGTTACATTTTTTGTCAGTGGCTTATACTGAATTTAGTGACTCAAAGACATTGAATAAACATAGCACCAGAAATAAATGAAGTTTCATCGGCAATAATGTAGACATTTTGCGATATTGAAGTTCTATAATCATTGGTAGTTGTCTGTCGTCCACAAACCTGGCAGACCAACCGAATTCGAGCATGACCTAAATTGAATACATTTCAGTTGAAATTACTGTGTGAGCTACACAGCAGTCCCAAGTTAGCCAAAAATAAGCGCACCGCTTACAAAATAATTTCTGAACAGATTTGAATTCATTTCTAACTAAGTACTATTTGTGTGACTAAGGACTGTTAGGCTAGGCGTATGCTGAGACGCAGGTTACGCAGGTCCACACAGCGCAGAGCAGAGTAGATTTTGTAAAGCATGGAACGTCATTGAACTACGTACGCTGCGGCGCAGGTACATGCCACGTAGACATGTGTCTGTCCTGCTCTGCGTCTCGTTGCAGTGCCGGCACAGAATCCTGCGCGACGCGTGTGTTGTGTATGCTGGAAACATTCGTTGCTAGGTAACTTTGTTTATAAAACATGTACGTCTATTCCTTGCACTAGCTAGGATGCGAATGTCAGTTGCGTCGCAGCATGCGGAGGGGGCACATGTCTGCCTCAACTGCCCTGCCCTGCACTGTGCTGTACTGTGCTGTGCTGCATTGCCTGCGTCTCAGCATACGCTTAGCCTTACCGTTGGTTGTTTGACCATGTAAAATTATTTCCTCATTTATTAATAAAAAAAATACGACAATTCTAAAGTCATGAATTTTGACGTTTGTTGTCAGTATCGTTACTAGTGCATTAGTCTAGGTTTGAATTATCAACGGACTGTGGGAAACAGATTACAGTCGCTTCTTCTACGGTAACAACATCACGAATATAACCCCTAATAGGTAAAGCATATTTGGCCCATACAAATATATCAATAACATAAATAACAACAACAATACTTTTTCCCAAATTAAGTCATCAACTAGTTACATAAGACTCCTGACGCGTTCTGTTTTCCTGGTAGCATGTAACAATTGAGTGGAACAAAGGCTGTTCGCACCTGTTCACTGGTACATAGTTAATGAACGCTTTCGGCCGTCCCAGCGCAGGCCTTGAGTTAAGGTCGCTCTAGTGGAGCGGCACACGATTCGAGGACATTCTCCAAGAGACGCAGAAGGTCCTTTATTACGTGAGGAGAATCTTTGCTTCGAGTTTATAACTTTCAGTTTACAGGTATTTCAAAAGAAACAATTAAATAGCTCATTGTCAAATAACATTTTTGTAATCTGTAAAATAACATTATTGTAACAGGCCGATAGTGTACATTAAAAATATTGAAGAAAAACATACTAGAGCTACCTAAATTCTAAACGATAGTTTTCTATAAATCTATTCATGGAAATGAATGCAGTCTTCACCGGTGAATTCCAAGATTAAATTGTAAATATAGGCTCCATGTTACCGTAGGGAAACACAACAGTCTCTGCAAAAACAAAAAATAGATTGGTTATTAATTGAAGTCCAGATTATGAATTAGAGGCGTACGACGTGTCGGCAAAATTTAGGAAATAATTGCAAGAAGTAATCGTCTTTTCACCTATGAATATATTCAAATGGATATATTAATTCCAGAAGAGATAATTGTTTACCATTCGACTGGATTTTTTATCCTGAGTTACCTACTTTATTTATAGATTATATTTACATTCTCCATTCTCCAATACTACCTTTTCGTTGTATAGCGCAGTTTTATTTTAGGTAAGACGAACCTTTTGCAGATGTTTGTGTGTGTGGGCACGGGCCGGCCCCCGAGTGCGCCGTGATCAAGTGTTTAGCTTTAATAAGTGATGTCTGTTGATTCGGTCGATAGGATCGTGTTAACGTGCCCTATATATTGACCACCGTGATATTTACCGGGATAATAATTTACTTTAGACACCTTTACAGCTGCGGGACTAAGAGGGCACTTTAGCCACATCATAATATGTATTTAGATGAAATTCGTCAAATGGAACATTATTATTATTTTATTCTATCAAGTAGATGGTAATTATATAGCATTGCTTTAATCAAAATTGCTAAATTGGTGTTTTTAGATAGACACAAAATACATTTTGAAGACAACATGTCGATAAGCTTGACACGCTTATTGACAACTAGCAACGCAACTTAAATGACATAATCCGATGTACTTTTGTCACCACCGGGGTGTCAGTCATCTTAGAACCCAGTGGCTTGGCACGCGACGATGGGAAGAGACCAGATGGTATGACCATAATGCCATGGAAGCTGAGTAGACCTTTGATGTGGCATGCAATATGTGTCGACACCCTTGCGCCATCCAATCTTCCTAGTTCAGCGTGTTGTGCTGGCGCTGCTGCTGCTGAAACTCTAGGGCCATGAGGTCCGAAACTCACAAAGTTTTTAAAGACACCAGGCGATTACTCGACTCTTCAGGTGGCCAGAGGGCAAGCCTATTCCTAGGCCAAGGAATCAGCATTGCCATACAACGTGGCAAATGTTGGCAGCGAGGATTCTGGGTACTTTTCCCATTGAAAGTCATGTGGACGTAATCTTTAGCGATGTATTAAGCGTATTTACTAAAAAGAACCCTGATCTTATAGTTGCCCTTTACTTTCCAAGGTTACGGTACTCCGTTAAGACAATCCCACAACCCCGGCAGGCGTTTGAAATCATCCTACATTCTATCTGAATAAAAAATAAACATGCTTGTCTCTACTTCACTCACAAAACCAAAGGCGTGAAGTTTGACATTAAAAACTGCCGAACATCAACTTAACGTCGTTATCGGTGAAAAAGTGCCGCTCTAACAGAAATCAAGTTGTTTTATCAGCGAATCTGTCCGCCGCCGCTCCGCCATCGAGTGGCCGGAGTTGGGCCACGCCTGACACCATGACGTCAGAGGGGGAAGGAGGACAACTTCAGCGTTTCGGTTTATTTTATAAGTGTCTATAGACAGGGGCAGTAGAGCTGTGAAGTCTTTGTAAATACCTACCTTTATAATGCATTAAAAATATTGTACCGCGAACGCATGTTCCACAAGTGATAGCAAGTGGTATGAATGATGGCGCGGACTCTAGTTGGTGTTTTGCACTCAAGAGTCATAGCAATCAAGTAAACTAAATTCTGATCATAAAATTAATAATTCCAGAAATGATTAATATAATAAGAGGTTACTATTTCTTAGATAAGATAAGATAAGATAAGATTTTTTATTTCGCAAATATGGGTACAAGTAAGGTGTTAGGTTAATTAGAGAAACAGCCATACTGTTAGGGGTTTTGGTTTCCGCACTTAGTCCTTCATGTGGACCATTGTGCGTGAGAGAAACAGCCATATTTTACCAATAACCAGGCAATCTCTCTTGATGTGTAGGAGATGAGAATAAGGGTCTCTCTCGGATCGCGTCAAACCTATCACAAATTAACAAAGTAAACAGTTCTTTTGTTACGTTTGCTCGTTCTACAGTGATTTAAAAAAAAAGTATATCAGGTATTAAACTACCACATGAATTATTCTTTGTTATTGTTGTGTTCGTGTATATCAAATTCAGTTGTAACAGACGACGCTTTGTCACAAGTTTGTAACAAACAAAACAGTTCATACATCACTCAGAGTTCTTTAAAGATTAAGAATTAAATAAATACTCACACTATAAATGTCTATACATTTTTTTAAAACACTGAAGTTGTGTTCGTGTTATTTTAGTGAAGATTAATGACAACTGTGTCACGGGTCGCGACGCGCCCGACTTGCGACTGTCGACCACCAGTCGCAACACATTTGTTACCGCGCTACATCCGACGTAACGCAAATCAATTATTGTTCTGCTTTAAAATAATACCTGGAGATAATATAAGGAACGAAGAAAAATCTTTCTTCCTTAATAATGTATGGTGTTGTCACATCAGCTTTACAATTTGCATATTTGTGAATGCATATTTTTTTTTTAGGCAAGTGCTGTACCTCTGGACGCTTTTACCTTGTGAAAACGGGAAACCCGTTTATATTACAATTCTAATTTGAACGAAGCCGTAAGCATTTGTCTATGATTGACAGATTTGACGTATTGCCATCTTTTTTGTCCGTGTTGTTATCCCCAGAATTAACGGTGTCCACAGCACTTGCCGATACTTTACCCATTTTTCGATTATTGAAAACATAAACTCTTACCGTGGCAGGTCAGCAAACACCAGTACATTATAAGAACCGTCGCTTACTGGAAACTCTGTGCCACAATAATCAGTGCACTCTCTAATAGACAACGTTCAAACGTTGCTTGTAGCACTCGACGGGGAGACAAAAATTCTCTGTGATAAAAAGTAGCCAGTGAGCAAGAGCATCTGGTCTAAAGTAAAGACGCTCTCTCACCGGGAGCATTTGCGCGTAATGTAACGATATAGATTCGACTTTGAGAATTAATTACATGACAATACTACCTTCCTGACTGACGAGCATTTGCATACATTTACATTAGATTTGGTACAAGATGCGCATTGTGAGACTCAATTGTTCTCCCTTACCGCTGAAATGCTCGAATCTGTAACGTTACATTACAGATGAATGCTCGCGGTGAAGGAGCGCCTTTACAAGTCACTGACAACACTGCTATCAAACCGAACGTTTTATTAATACGAGTACATTATGTAACAATCAATACACGAGCGCTCGCAAGAACAGATAAATATTTAATTTCCTCGGCGAGGTGTCGCCGGATCGCTCATTTCCGCGCAGATCGGCGTCTAATCCCCGAGATTGATGCTTCGACTACGTTTAAAACGGCTATATATTTTTTATGTTCACTCAAACGGATCTCATTTACTCATTTTTTGTTGCCAGTTAATTATTTATAAAGATTGTCCGCCAAATATTTTAGCAATAACAGCAGCAAGGCGATCTTCAAGTAATGCTGCGATCAGTCGTTCTTTCAACAGAGTTAAATCTTAATCCTTTGAAGATTCAGGAAAAATCTCTTAAATTTTTAACTCTTTTAATTTCTAAGATTTTCGTGTCTGACAAATAAATAAATTATATTAAGATTCAAGTGAATTGTCCATAAAAATTAGTAAAAAGTGTGCCTTTCGACTCAGTTTCATGTGAGCAAGGATCATTAATTTCACACACAAATACCATTGCTAGAATGAGTCATTTCATTTGTTTATGTGGTTATGTCCAATATATCTTTGTCTTATCTGAAAGATCGGTATAAACATGCAGTTACAATAAATTTATTGACGTTGCTCCTCCTTACTAACTAACCTCCATAAATAAGAAGTCATTCCTTCCACATGTGCACAGCATGTGCGACTGCGCCGGGCAATGAGCGTGATTAACAGCTCCGGTGGACACACGGGCGCATCTGTGTGTGTGTTGTCGCGGCATCGGCACGTTCAGCTGATGACGATGACACTGCGTATGTGTGAATTGTGCCTTTTTCTTCTATTTACAAAAAAAATGTTTAAGCGAATAATACCTTCAAAAAAGTTCTTATGTTAGGTAAGTTAAGATTGTTTTTGAGAAAAAAAATAAAAGCGATAGTTGACAATGTAGTAGAAAAACTTCTCTAAGGCATAAAGATTCTTTAGCGGTATCAATTGTAAATAATTTTAAAGTCAAAGAATTTAATAGGCATAACTTAACTTACTTAACTGTATCTCTCAGTGCTAAAAATATTAGATATTACCTCTCCCATGCCCCAATTTAATTTCCATACTTCTAGGCACACCCTGTATAATTGAACCTCCTAAATTGAATGGAGCCACAATCCTGACCATAAAATAATTATTCAACAATTCCATGGCAGAGCCACGTATCATCCCTTACCCTCCATTCCGCAACTTTTGTTCGGCGGCGATATTACGCAAGTTGTAACAAAACGACACATTAATTCCGTATGTGGCGATATTTGTGTCGCACAAAAAGCTAGCGATACAATTTGCATTGTTCTTGTGTGGCGCGGCACGTCCCGGGGAGAAGTTGGCGCGGCTCGTACGTGCGACTGTGACACTTATCGCGTAGTCGGAAGGTGCACGAGGGGTAATTTATCATCTAACTGATTGACACGTTATGCGTACGTTTACCTCTTACAACCCTTCTCATTTATTTACGTGGTTTCTGAAATTCGTCCGTACTGGGTAGAATGGAATGAACTGTCAGACTCGTACTGACTAAAATCCACGGATTTCTTTCATAGCCCTTTACGTTCCAGGGAGACTTAGACAGTCCCGCCCGAGGCCACATCTGACACCCATTACATGGCCTCAGGTGGTTTAACTTGCAAGGGTAACTGCATCAAGCGATCTTGGAGAATCCTTCGCGTTACAACTCGCACCGCGGTGACTTGTGATGTGCTTAAAACATCTCCTGTCATTTGTTTGTTTAAGGGAACACCCAAATACTCCGAAATATTTTATTCCGAATTTCGATATTCCGATTTTCAAAACTCCGGAGATCATAATACCTAAAAATTACAATGTCTATTATTTAGAATCCCGAAATTTATTTGACCGAAAGTCGTATGTCCGATTTCTTCGTTTTCCGATTTTCACATATTCGAAAAATGTAATGCTCGATGAGTTCTCATTCCGAAAAACGAAACTCCGATTTTCAATATTCCGAATAAACTGATTTTTTCGGAATATTGAAAATTGGAGTACTTACTTACTTACTTACTTACGAACTTATTCTACAAAGTCTGCTACGAATTGCTGCAAAACTGGCTACCCCTAGTTGTGTCTACCGTAATCCTAGAGTGTTATTTAAGCCTGTGTAGGCGCGGAGTGGCGAGGCGTATCCTATAAACTTTCACTGTTTGCCTTCAGGATTGTTATTGTTATTAGGAGAACTTAGGATCCAAGAGCGAGCGAAGCGAGCTCGGGACTTGGGGCACCCCGACTCGGACAGGTTAGGCTCGAAGGGGATGGCGGGGTCTTTCAGACCCCGCCATCCCCTTCGTATTAGGTTACTTTAAACCTTGCTCACAGAAATTTTCCTTGGTAGGAGGTGGTCAACAAATTGAATTAAAACCGTAAATTAACGGAATTCTAATTAATCGGAATTTTAACAATCGGAATTCGTGTTTTTGATGTTTCGGAAAATTATTATTCGGAATATTTGATATTCGGTCTTTTGAAACTCGGTATTTTGAAAATCGTAATTATAAATGTTAGAAATATTGAAATTTCGGAATTATGAAAATAGAAATAATGATCAATCGGAGTTGTTATATTAGGAATTTTGAACCATTCGGAATTATGAAAATCGGTATTTAGAAATTCGTATTTATGAATTTCGGAATTAAGTTTTTCGTATTATCGTAGTGTACCCTTTGTTTAAGGCAGTATTTATCACAACTCGGATTTTGGTTCAGAGTGTAGCAAGTGGTTATTAGCAGATTTTATGTTTAAAAAAGGTACGAACAGTAATTTGTTGATAAGCAAGTGACCAAAGAATATTATACTTTTCCCTACTGCAGGCGTAGCATGCCGCCAGGAAGGGGTTTTGTCGACGTCTTCCGTCGACAAAACCCCTTCCTGAAGACACAATGACAGAACGTAGAAATAATTTTAGCGTTTTAAGTATGGTAATGTAAAAAATATAGAACATTCTATTCTTCAATAGTGTACGAATGGTGTCATAAAAGTGTCCAAAAAAACAGTTGCAAAAACAATGCAATAACTTTGTGTATTCTTGGTAGAATAGAGATAGATTTAGGTGGGCAATAATTCATGAGATTAGCACGTTCAACCAAACAATCAAATTCTTCTTCTTAATAGGTTATATTAGTACGCATTCTTCAATTGTTTCATTTGGAATCATGCCCAGTTAAGGACAATAGGCTCCCGCAATGTATCATAGAACCTTGTATAGGTTTCACAGAACTATTGCCGAAACGTGAGCATGTGTGTGTGTATCTGTACAGTTGACCTTTTGGCACTAAAGGTGAGTAACGTCATAAAATATGAGTGTCATTAAACACATGAGTGGGTCTCTCAACAAATGTCAGTAGTGGTTGATTGAGTAAGTAACAGTTAAAAAGTGTTACTTATATCACCAGACTTATTTAAGTGTTTTTTGATGAAATTCATCAGGTGCGTCGGAACTTGCTTGCTACATTTAAAGATTAAAACAGGCTGGTGATCTGTTCTTTCTGCCTACTCCTATGGGAAAAAGGCGTTACTTTATGTATGCAATAGCGGACCATACCCGTTGCTTCACCTCTTATGCTTGGCTTTAATTGATCGAAACGTTATGTTAAATAGCCTTCCTCGATCCTGAGATAAGCGCGTTCAAACAAACTGTGTAGCTTTGTAATGTTAGTTTAGATGTATGTTTGAGTGTTCAATCACGGCATAAAATAATCGTTGTTACAGCGTATTTTCGAGACGCAAAAATAATTTGGCTTTTATACATTAATATTCCAGTCATAGCTCTCCATAACGTTTTCTGTTTCATCTATTTTCCATTTTATCTAATCTGAAATTATATCGCTCATAAAATACGAGCCCAATTAACAGTACATATGTAACAATGGAATAAAAACAATATTTTGGTATGGCAACAATCATTAGCTATCGCGGGCAATATTAATGGGTAATACGAGGACGTCAGCGGGCGTCGATACCATAACACGTATCACGTGAACGTAACAATACACTCGCGTTATATCCCGATTGTTCATCAAATAATATCAAATGTCCATATCAAATTGCCCTAAAATATACTTGTATTACATCCTTATGATTTAAAAATCTTATTAAATAGGCTGTTATTAGGAACAGCGCCGGATAAAAACGGTTTCGACATTTTTAGACATTTCCCCGAACCGGCCCACTTCCCCAGTTTCTTGTGTTTTAGCTGAGGAAAAAACGGTGGCACTAATCCCTCTGTCAAAATATTTCTCAGTAAGGTGAGAATTTTCCTAACATTACGAAGTCCGAATACCATGAAGAAAAGCTTTTTGAGCCTCCTAATGTTGCTTTTGGCATTTAAACCATTGCCCAGCAGATATGATGTCTGCTGGTATCATGTTCTACATGACAACAACCTCATGAGTCAAATTAAAATTCTTGAATTGCTTATTTTGTTCTTCCTTAATTACCACTCTTATTTTAAAAATGTGAAAGTTTGTGAGGATGTCAATACATCCTCACAAATAAACACCAATGTGTTTATTGCTCTTTTGTGCAAAAACTGCTGAACGGATTTGGATGAAACTTTGAACATAGAAAATGTATATAAATAATCCCGATTTTACGTTCCCGTGGGATAAATGAGTTTGCAGCGGGTGATGCCTGTTGCAACAACTGTTAGACAAAATTTTGAAACACATAGTCGTAGTCACAAGTTACTTACAATTAACTTTTTGAACAGTCAGACACTTTGTAAGATCTTTTCAACACATTGTACCACATCATTTCATTTCATTTCATTTCATATAGGTAGAGGAAAACATCACTTATTTGAGAATAATAACAGGCATCTGAAACGCATCAACGGTTGGGTCCACGACTTCACTTTCATGTGTTTACGTACACTCGGCTACACATCAAGTTATACAAAACCAGTTTGTCTTGGTCTCGCTTCGTACGATTTCTTGACACGATAAACGGTCAGCTTATACTGGTTTTGTATAAATTGATGTGTAGCTGTGTGTACACCGCGCCCGGTAAGACATTTGTGTCAGAAATAAACATAATAAGGAAACTGCAACAAGTTTTTGGTTTCCAAATATATCGTGTTCAGTGTCCAGTGTTTCGACCCTGGATAAACAGACAAAGTAAACCGTTTTCAACATAAATATTAATTTTTTAACCTGTTGAATATTTAAAAACCGGGAAATAGTTCGCAAGACCATTCTGAAGTACTTCACTTATAAGGTCAGTGTAGGTCTTCCTAGCGCATCCCCTCAGTGTTACAGCACACTTCTGCACTATAAACACCTTTTTTGACAGTCACCTGTCATTCTCTTTTAACCGTAGTGTTTACTTATTTATTACAAAAGGTTCAGTAATTACTCGTCAATTACTGCATAAACAATGTTCACAAATTTTACGTACTAACCTAATTTTTATTATTTTGTACGGAATGTCTATCGCATACGTGAAAATAGCTTAGTCTCATTGGATCTGTTCCCCAAATCGTTAAATTCGTCCAATGTTCAGCAGTAAACGTTTACGTGCTTGCGGTAATGTGGGAGAGTCCAGCGAGCCTTCACCGCTCACGATGGGGTTTAATTAACATTTAAATGAAAACTCACACAAACTACACATTAATTAACACGGAAAGCTTTAAAAATTACAATTAATTCGCTTCAGTAATTTGATCTCTGTTCTTAATAACTACGACATCGACATTGCGTTCATTTTTGCGATAATCCGCGTAGGGCCATAAAAGTGGCGGATGTTTATGTGTGGCAGTGCGGCGGCTCCGCTCGTGATCACCGCAGTTAACAGCGCGTTAACCACGTGATTGTACGATACGTTGATTGACTCTGAACCTGCGGGGTCCGTACAGTCTTGTTATAATTCGTACAGGCCCAAATGATCTTTGAATATGATTTGTGCTCAAGCATGAACTGAAAATAATGTATATGGCACATACCACATATCATGAATTTTCTTCTGGTGATAATGTTATATAATTGCTGAACTAACTATGTTGTCTTAGTTGCAGCCATACGCCATCACAAGTTAAAGTACTACGCATTAATTCTTTGCAGAATATTCTTTGAATAAAATGGTAACTTTTTCATAATAATTCTCGAGTGTCGACCGAGAGTGGAGAGGGGCGTCATGGCAACTAACTTTGAACGCGACTGCTATTATTTCTGTAATAAAATGTAAGCTAATAATATAATTTCTCAGCCTTTATTTCCAGACAGCGCTTAGTCTAGATTTTTTGCTGTTTAATATCTAAGTGCTAACAAATTCTCGCGTTTCAGTAAATAGGTATGTTCAAGGGCTTCGAAATTTCAGACCTATTTTAATATTACATTACGACTCTGATAGGCTGATACTTGGAACATGAAACTGATTAAAACTCTTTTAAAAATGGAGATTTAAAATTTAAATTTTAAAGACAAACAAAATAAAGGATTTTCAAGAGCTTTGTGTTGTGGGCTCACACTACGCTCAGGTGTGCGTGCCACTGCCCAAATAAACTGTTTTAATGAGTCCACCCCTCTCCCCTCTAGACCCTCGTACCCCCCCGCATCCTCTGTGTCGCCCGGCCTTTCAATGTTGGCCTGGCCGAGTTAATGTTTCCTTTCGAAGTGTCGCTAGTATTGTGTGCGTTTGTTCCTGTTACAAATATAACAAACTTAACATTGTAACTTTAATAATTAAAATAATGTTCAACTACATTCAAAGTTGTGACAAAGCTCCTTTTAAATGTTGATGAGAATTTTTCGAAAAACATTACAGGTCTAGGTGTAACAAATATCTACCTATTCATCCATCCTCACAACTTTTCACATCATTCATTTCCAACTAATATTATAAACGTGAAGGTTTGTTTGTTTGTTCTTTTTTCACGAAATAACTACTGAACGAATTTAGTTGAAATTCGGTGCACAGATAGTTTATAACCTGAATTAATACATGGGATACTTTTAATCGCGGTTTTTCGTTCCCGTGGGATAATTTCCGAGTTGCAGCGGGTGAAAGCTAATCTATAACATTAGTAAGGTTCTCTTGAAATACTTATCTATAAGCTGTAGAGAATAGCTCTTTTAAATAATGCTTTTGTTCAGTATCAGTGAGTGGTGAAATATTCGCGTAGTGCTGCGGCTGCCGATAGCACCGATACCGTCTATCGCCGCTTTAGATACCGCGCGATACCGCCCAATACCGCGCGTTACCGAGCGAATATCTGCGTTCGTACCGGTCTTTTATTACAAGTCTTCTGGTGCAAATTAGTGTTTTAGATTATCTTAGAATTATTGTTCTTGCTAATTTCAGTATGTAGAGCTCGGGTTTTTATAGGCTGCTTAGGAAATTCATTTTAGAAAAAGATTTTTGCATGGATACTGGTTATTTTAGGCTGAAATTTTCAGGAAAACTTACATAATGTGTCATTTTGTTACATCAAAAATTCTAGGAACGCATTTTTAGTTCAGGTAAAAAATATACAACTAAAATAAAAAAGTAGGTACTTGGATTTCCTGTTTTATGACTATGTATTACAACCGTGATCTAATCAACACTTAAACACTTAAAACGTTCCTTAATACAAAAGAGGATATTTTAAATGGCGTCGATCACGCAATTAAAGCCTTCACGTGAACGATTATCTCCCGGAAACGTAGTACCGTAGTACACTGTAACAGACGACCTTCAAACTACGTGAACAAACCACACCAAGACACGCGGGTTTCAGGTCTGTTAACCATGGTTATTGCGAAATATTGAATTTCAAGTAAATACCTTGTTATCATTGAACAATTAAACTCAATCACGCATTTTTTTTACTTTGCCTTACACTTTTTTTTATCATGGTAAAATCATCAAATGAGGCCTCCCACCGCGGGCAGGGCGAGAGGGACTGTCACACCTGTACTGACTAAAATCCACGGTGGTCTTCATTTGCCCTTTACGTTACAGGGTTACGACGATGAGATAAGTCCCGCGACCCTGGCAGGTTTTGGCCCTTACTTTGCCATACACTTGGAAATTCTCCTCTTCTCCTCTTGGATGCGTTTATAAACATTTAAACTGTCATGCTCTTACTCAAACCAAAACCCATAACCGGAACAACTAGCAGAACAATTATTTGATCCGTACAGGAATTTAACCCACATTTTCTTCTAGAAGCAAAAGTGAGAGATGTTCAGTGACGTGCAGCTCCGCGGAAGTCTTGACGATTGAAACTTGATTATTATTTAATTTTTCATCAATACTGAGACATCAGTTGCAGCTGTGATTGAAGATGGCGTCTGGTACGTCTCTGACTCGGGCTCCAAACTGTAATGTTCCTTTCACGACAATTTTATTCTAATATTGTTTTAACTAAGCGCACGGCAGTGCGCAGGACAAGTTCCACCATAAGGCCGCGCGCATGCCGTGCACTATTTATACGAACCGTTTCGACCCACTTTTGACCCCCTGCAGCTCAGTGCTGTGCATCTAAACTTCGCATTGGATTGGATTGTAACCGTTTTTTAGTAGAACAATTAACTTATAGGAACTTGGCCCCTTTTTAACAGGTATGTTTTTGACTGTAATTATAATAATATTAACGGATCTTTCAAGTTGATTTTTCATAAAGAGTCTATTTCACAATCTTTATTACTACTACAGTTTACATAAAGTAAACACAGTTGGATTGCGGGAGTGTCAAAACGTAGTATATGTACCCGTGATACAGGAACGTAAACGGCTATTTAAGTTACACCGTGGATTTTAGTCAGAACGAACTAGGCAAACGTTCGAGTATTTAATCACCATAAGTAACTTTGTTAACCAGCTAGTGCTTCATATAAAACTTATGTTGCATTAACTGTACATGCTCAATTAATACACCCATGGTCATGCAGCAGGAGACAGGGTGAGCACACGCACATAAATCATGACAGCAGGCGCATCGAGTGCATATCGAGCACATGTGTTCTACGTACATATACATAGGTCGCATAATTGACTGGCGAGCAATGCGGATAATGCACATTTTGATTTAGTTCCATTCGTGATTAATGTATCTCGTAATCGGGAACTCTTAGAATATTAAGGCTATGACCACACAAGGCTGCGCATACGGAGACGCGACGCGGTGTGACGTGGCGCTATTTACTGCACGAAAAGATAGACATACACAAAGACACACACATTGCATATTTATTATGAAGTTAGATTTTGAGACACTCTATTGAAATGTGCGTGAAAAAGAAACACTGTAAACGACCTCTACAGTATTTCGTTGTACTGTACCCTTTTTTTTTTTTTACCTAAAATCCACGGTGTTCTTCAGTAGCCCTTTATGTTCCGGGGTCACGGTGATGGTATGAGTCCCGCAACCCCGGCAGGCTTTGGGGCCCCGTCATTTTGCTGACAGCTCTTTGAGGCGCGCGTGGAACACGACGCGCCGTCGACTCGGGCATGGTCCATGGTCGGGCGGCGAGTTGCCCTTTACTCGCCGCCCGCATGCCCGTGCCTACGGTGGCTGGAGATCGTCTTGCGACGTCCGACGCCGTGGGCGTCCACCACCGCGGGTGGGGCGGAGGGAGGACCTTGTCCTCTCTCTCACGCGGCCCGCCTCCTCCTTCGCGAGCATGACTGCTTCGCAGAAGGAGGCGACCGCTTCCCACTCCGTCTCGCCCCGCAGCATGGCCGCGACCAGTGCTGGGCGTGAGAGGTCTCCGCCTATCGCCGCCGTGGGGACACGTCGGTGCTCCGCCCAAGCGGGGCAATCCTGCACCGTATGCTCGACTGTGTCCTCCGGGCGATCTACGCAGTGGTGACACCCAGGCGTTTCTTCCTTTCTCATAAGACACAGGTACCTCCCGAAACATCCGTGTCCGGTGAGGACCTGCGTCAAGCGGAAGGTTAGGACGCCGTGACGTCTCTCCAGCCACTCCTCAAAGAGGGGTCTTATCGCCGCTATTGCGGCGTGCCCGGCCGTCGGTCGCGACAGTCGTGCCCTCCATACTGCCCTGAGATCGCGCCGGAGCTCTTCCCGCCGCGCCTCGACTTCTCGAGGCAGCGGGGTCACGCCCCGGCGCTGCGCCTCCACGCGCCATTCATAGACGCGCTGGAGGGCAGTCGCCTCCAGATCCCAGGGCAGTGTACTGTACCCTTAGCACGAGTTTTCTGTACAAGAGACGTAAAGTAAACTGGAACTTTGACACTTTCAAATTGACAATTTTCAAGGGAAAAATGGAACAGCGCCTCTGGTGTGCGAAGAAGGAACTAATTTTTCCCTTGAAAATTGTCAATTTGAAATAGTCAAAGTTGCAGTTTACTTTACGTCTCAAATACTGAAAACTCGTGCTGACGGTACTGGTAGCCATATTGGTAAACATAATGACAAAACTTTTAAAAAGCCCTAATATAGAAAAAAAAACATACAATAATATTTTCTAGAAATACCTGCATAATTATATTTGTGACTAATAAGAAGGTTAAAGGTAGCAGCATAGGACGCAGCGTAGGACATCCACCCACTAGGTGGGCAGACGATCTTATGAAGGCCACAGGATCACGCTGGATGCAGGCCGCTTACAACCGGTCCTACTGGAAGTCTAAAGGGGAGGCCTATGTTCAGCAGTGGACGTCTTTCGGCTGATATGATGATGATGATGATGTAAAAGATTATATCAACTAAAGATACAATTATTTAAAAACATTCTTACAAAATATTGTAAGATTTTTAGCAAAAGCGAGATTCGGACTTAAAAAACCGAAGTCAGTTTGAAGTCAGTGCGCCCATTCGATCTACAGCATTGTGCTGGGCCTTGACATAGTACGCACTATCATTCTTTTCTCGCATTTCAACGGCGGAGACTCAAAGTAAAGCACATTTTTTAGGACCCTAGAATTCTTTGAAAGAAAAGTATTGGTTTTTATTTTCTTTATGTAAAAGAGTGTGTTGTATTGTTGCAGAGGGCGTGGTGTCGCGCATAATGTGCGCGTGCGCGTGGCGCCTGCACGTGTTCACCGCCGCGCTCGTGCTCGCCGCGCATCTCATCAAAGGTACGTGCGTCTCTATCACATCACTCCTTTGTAGCTCTCTCACTCTTTACACCACTGAAACTTTATGTAAGCTCAGAAATACTAACAAGAAATAATTATGTTGCGGAAAATTACTCTGCGCAAAAACTAGCGAATATACATATAGGAGATATTTACGTAACGCGTCGTCAGGCTCGCAGAAGACTCGGCCTGGTATTAAAATCGACCCACAAACATTAGCACAAATAAAATACAATATGAACATCTGTACCGCCGCAACACTCCCTCGGCCCCAGCGGACACGTACTGCCGCACTTATTGTACGTTATCAAAAGAAATGGCACAGTTCAGCTGTAATCCAACCTTTGTATCTCTCGCTGACCGTAACAACAGATTCCGAATGAATTTTATATAAAGTACCTTCATCATACAAGGCACGTTTACACGAATGTTGTCAGATAAAATGCGAACAACACCTGTTTGTGAATAAATATCGGTGAGTAGGCCTCAAGTATGTACACAGACGTGTTCAGTGCTCAGTGTGCTCAGTGCGCATACAACGGAGATACAAATCCGTATGTAAATGTGGCGGAGTATTGTAAACAGCGAGTAGTTATCGAGGCCGGATCGAGTTTGCGCAACTTGTTACTGTAGCTAATGGATGTTGCGTTAAGTGGAGCAGTGTAAACATCCAACGAGGGTGTTCGCGGGCTCTCCACACGCTTGGCGCCACTCGGCAGCACTCGGCTGCGCTCGGTGATGTTCGGTAGTGCTCGGTGCTCGCAACAAACACTCGAGCGCGCCGTCGAACACGACACTAGTTTTAATGAATATTTAAAGTTCGTCGAGACATCAATTTTGAATGCGAACATTTGCCGCGACTCGTTGAAAACTCTTTATTCGTAAACTTGTCGTCAGAATCATAAACAAGTTTTAATGGGAATAAAATAAAAAGTTGTTGCGTCGGCGTTATTGTTGCGGAGTTACAGACACCCAAGTCTTCGCGCCGCTAATGAACATTTGTGTGTATTTTTTGGAACCGTTCGAAGCTCAGGTTGCAATCCCGAAACGTTTACTTTAACGACATAATTAAGTCTCGAAAGTAAATTTTAACAATTTGGCGCTCTTAATGAAAAACTCCGCTAATTACACGGACAGAAGCAAACGAGTGAAAAAGTACTCTTTAACGAATGTAGTGAATAAACGATCAGTATATCAAAGCCGAGCAAACAAAGTAAAATAATGAGCGTCGTGAACAATGGAGCGCTCACTCAGTGGGTTAACGTGGAGCTATTAACAAATCAAACAGAGTAGTTTCGCTGGGAGCGCATTAACACCGTCGCCGGTAATTTATGAGGGTATTACGTCACCGCGCGCACCTGCCGTTCGCGTCGGTGTAACGGCGGCTTAGTCAGTGTCGTGTGCCTAAATAGTGGCGCCCGATGTGGGTCAGAGATCCCGGAGGAGACTCGTAAGCAGTGCGCGCCACAGACACACGTCACAGACACACAGCCTGCTTCGACACGCGGCGTTTAGCGCTAAGTACTGGGTTAACAGAAAATTGATCGGATTTCAGAGGGAGGAATATAAATGACTTATTTTCCTATAATTGGAAAGAAATTGCTTTTTCTATCGGACGATTTTGCGACGTAATGTAAATAACCTTTTGATTTTTTACTGCAGTATAAAAGTTTCTTAAAACCCTTAATCTAATCATAAATATTTTTTAAATGAAGGCTTATTGGACGATTCGCACGAATTTAACTCGCACGAAACGTGCGAATCGACTCCTTTAAAACACATTATTTTTTCTGTAGTCGATTCGCACGACTTTCATTTATTGGCGTGCGAATCGACACCCTCACAAATATGTAGTAGACTATTCGCACATATTTCATTTTAAGGTTTAAAAAAATTAAAGTACAGTCGTATTCAGCCATCACTGAAATAAAAATAAAAAATAATTGAAGTTTAAAGAGCAGATATTTACTTGAAAGTAAGAAAGATCTGTATGGAATAAGTAATAATAATAATTACTTAAATATTTTTACTATCGCTACATCTTCAGACGTGTGGTTTACCTGGGATTCCAGGGCTTTTCTTAAACGAACACAACTAACCCACCTATTTTTAAGTGTGGAAACCCTCATGGACTTGTTGTGTTGTCAGCCTGGAGAACACCGGAAGGGGCATGTCAGACTCGACTGACTAAAACCACTCGGTGTCCCATACTGCAAATCATTAAGAGAATTTTGCCACAGGTAAGGTTAGGTTGACATTTTCAGATATTCCAAGTGAACATTACACATTTGAAGAATGTCGCCATAGTAAAAATATATCGTATCTACCACATCCTTCGAATGACACCTGTTTCAAATCAGTAGGAAAATGTTGCCACAGTTAGGTTAGGTTGACATTTTCAGATATTCCAGGTGAACCTTACACATTTGAAGAATGTCGCCATAGTAAAAGTATATCGTATCTACCACACGCTTCGAATGACACCTGTTTCAAATCAGTAGGAGAATGTTGCCACAGTTAGGTTAGGTTGACATTTTCAGATATTCCAGGTGAACCTTACACATTTGAAGAATGTCGCCATAGTAAAAGTATATCGTATCTACCACACGCTTCGAATGACACCTGTTTCAAATCAGTAGGATAATGTTGCCACAGGTTAGGTTAGGTAAGTGCATATGTTTTCAATGCTCGAAATCACCTTGTTGGCGCTCGAATTCGACTTAGCTGTCATAATAAGAAGTGCATAACCTCCTCAAACCTTTCATTTGGCATAGGTTTCATCGCTGTTGAGCGATGGTCCAACATGACGCATGGTCCTTTGTTAATTATATATAAACCTACCTCATAAAAAAAGTAAATGTTTGTGTAATGTAAAAAAAAAAAAAATGGTACTTTTATTTTTTATTACGCGGTTAGTGGAGTACTAGTTTGTTAGTGACACTTATTATTTATTATTCTGTGATCGATATTTGCTCATTTTTAATCCTCAAACCACGAGCTTAGAAGATGTTTAATACTTAGTTTTAATTTTAATACAGATATTGTTGATTATAGATTGTGTTTTTATTTTCTATCTATTACGAGTAAAACATATTTGATCTTACTACTTCTGTGCACAAGTGTACTTTATCTTAACTGCTTTTCATAAAAAACCATATGTGTGCGAATAGCCTACTACATATTTGTGAGGATGTCGATTCGCACGCCAATAAATGAAATTCGTGCGAATCGACTACAGAAAAAATAATATGTTTTAAAGGAGTCGATTCGCACGTTTTGTGCGAGTTAAATTCGTGCGAATCGTCCAATAAGCCTAAATGAAAACTAATCAAATGAATCTATTTTGGTTACAATTTTGAAACATATTAATGTATTTGCTTTACGTTTTTTTATCCAGCTTCGATGATTGTGTGGTCGCGGGACTTACCGAATTACCGTGGTCCTGGAACGTAAATGACTATTGAAGGACATCGTGGATTTTAGTCAGTACGAGTCTGACATTCCCCTCCCGTTCTGCCCTGGGTGGGAGGACTCATTTGATGATTATACCATGATAAAAAAAAGGTTCAATGATTAGTAATCTCTGAATGTGAATAAAATACAATAAGTCGAAGTAAATATTCCACTCACTGTTTGTTGACGCCCACACTTACCTTATACACGAACATTAATATTAAATCTCCCAATATTACGCAGTAATTACTACTAATAATTTGTACGTGGGTGTGTGTGTATGGCATTAACTTGAACATTGAACGAGTAAGATTATTTTAATGAAAGATTACAAAAAAATAATCTTTCTCTTTTTGTAATTACAAATATCATTTTCGTATATTTAAAATTGAATATCAAATACTGTGATTAAAGTAATATCACATACACAAACTACACTGTGCTTAAACTTTAAGTTGAAATGATAAGAAACGCTTAATTGGAAAGGACTACGTCAAACCATAAGGCTATATACAGTTTATAAAATACATGATGACTGATACTTACTGTGTCAATCAATATTATAGATTTGATCGTGACTTGATGGACTCCAATTAAATCAACAGACACAACTGACGACACATTTGACCTTCAAGTCAAACAATAACCGATCAGAATAGAATTAGAAACAATAATAAATGATACAAAACAATGGCCTGAAAATAGTCAAATATAGCGTTGTTACTGCCAATGGACGAGCTAGACTGTTCTGTGAGTGTACTCCTTAATGACCTATCTGTTCAATAGCCCGCGGGCCTCGCCGGACAGGCCCCGGGCCTCGCCCGGACAGGCCCCGGGGCCTCGTGTGTGGGAGCAGATTTATAGTATTGTTTACTGTCACAAATGCCGCCGAATAGAGACGAGCTTTCGATTTTTTGTCATTTGTTTACGGCGACCCCTAGACCCCGCGCTAGGACACTCCCACTTCCTTTAAAAATACTGAGTTTACTTTAGGAATAACAAATTACTTTTTTTTAGTGTTGCCCAGAATAGAGATGTGGTGTTATGTTTGTACAGAGTTTGAGAAATGTCAGGAAAGCATCGAATACTTTTTCAATTCATCACTTGCTTATAATAAATCAGTATAACAGGGACCAAATATAGTGAAACACAAAGTGGGATGGCCGAATTGACACCGGTTAGTGACATTATGCGACTAAATCTACACCAGATTTAGTAGCATTTATAGCAGTCTGGTAGAAAGCAAAGTCTGTTTGCTTTGCCTCGCAAGATTGACATGATTATAATATTTAAAGATGAAAAGGCGTATTGTTGACCGCGGTGCCGACCGAAGCGAGCTCAGCCGAATGTTGAGGCACGTCCACGTGTAAATTAGGCGGAGTCTGCACAAGACTGCCAGAATGATTGTCCCTTCACATTCAGTTTAAATATTTGTTAAAGGGTTCACTGTAACATGCAGACGTACTTTTGTAGCTTTGGTGTTACATTATGTATCTCATTTACAAGTAGGGTGGCAAAAAAATTATATAGGCATGTATTGTAACTGCTCTAACAAATAGTCCTTATTGGGGTTTAATCCTCGTAATAGTCTTAGTATATTAAAACGACCATCTACATCCTAACGATGTAAAAGTTCGTAGATACTTCGGCCTACGCCGTAGGCATTTGCTACGAAAAGCGTAGCCCTCGCCATCATAGACTTTACCTTCATAAACCTTCTGTATTTTGTGCGTTAGCTGTCAGCCACCCCCACCCCGCTCAGGATTATTAAGAATCTTTTGATCTGCGCTTTTGACTGGTGTTCTTTTAGAATCCCTGGTTTTGTGTCTCTCCCCCCGTCCTCCGGCGCCCGCCCCTGTGACGTCATCCCTGTGCTGCTGAGATATTTTATTTTTCGCGCCAGTGGATGACAAAGACGTTCTAACGATCATCATAACAAAGGCTGATGTAGAGCGGAGCTTACAAATATGGCTATACCTTGTCTGGTGAGTGATGACGAACTTACTCGTACATACAGTATTTATGATGATACTTTAATAATGATCACGTCGTATAACTACGTAACGTATTTATTATTTAGAACGCAATCACTGTCCGGAATACGATAAAGAATACTATCATTGTAACGCGACAAACGATTATTCCGTGTGTGTTCTTCTTGTGTTGTATCGAATATCATTAGAAATCTTGGTTTATCTATTTGAATGAATGTAAAACAATGTTCTTTAAACAGAAACTTAAAAATAAAACCTGTCAAATTAATTTAACATTTCAACTCCCAAGTTCTTAACCTAAAATTCACAGCAGTTATTACGTAGAGAGTACTGAAAGTGGGTGAAACAATTACTTTCAGCCGGAAGGCGCGACGATGTCGACGGCAAATAAAAAGTTTATCGCGTGGTACCTGCCCACAGCCCCTGCCACTGTCTGTACACACACGCACACACACACACGCACCTCACGTCATGACCTGGATATCAAACCTTGACTGACAGATACTGACTTGGCACCACTTCTTTTACATTCATGTCTATTTCTATCCTGACTATAGAACCAGGTCGAAGTTGGAAGGAGTTGTCCTCCGACCTATAATTGTTTCAAAACTAAATTAAATCTCCTTGAACGGTCAAAAAGTTTCATTCGTCCGGTCAGTGGTTTTAATAACCTTGTGACTTCATTATGAATTTATGTACCTGTTTAATAGTTAGGACAAGTTGGTCCAAGGTTTACGTGACAAGTCCAGACAGGGATTTGTTATTGGTGTCTATATCACTAGTTTGTCTGCTCATTTTATCATAATATTTATATCTCCCGGTGTACCTTTATTCAGCGGTCTTCACAGAAATGTTTCGTGTTAGAAGTGCGAACCTTATTTTATAACCTCTGTATAAATCACAAGAGACGAAGCATGACGTCTATCTTACTACAAGTATTCCCAAATGACATCCATTCGTCTCCTGTATCTTAAAAATATTTTGCGAAGAGATTATTATTTCTGAGAACTTAGAGAAATTCATAAACAACATTATTTTATCAACATAAAAATACATACAGTCCCGTCGGGATTGCAATAAATTCAAAATGACACGAAATTGGATAAAATATTGTTTCACAAAAAATTGTGTATTTATGTGTCTATTGCACAAAATAAAATAAAAGAAGATCGCAGAGCTTACTGATAGGCTCAACTTGAAGATAATCTGGGAGTTACGGAGATTTCCGAGCGAAGTCAACCAGTCACGAAATTTATATGCTACGCCTTTCTACTGTATTAATTAAAAACAAATGATCGGCATTCATTTGTTTTTAATAACACCCATCCAGGCGTTACGTCTGCCTTCACTGACTATCTTTTTTGCTGAATCTTTGAACGCTGAAAATTTCAAAGATGAAAATGATTTTTTTTATGTTCATGCTTTGCAAAGGATAGATCCTATACTGTATAATAAATTATAATATTATGAATGCGAAAGTGTTAGTATGTATGACCCGTTTTTAAGTACACGTACAATTAAGGGAATGGGCAATTTTAGTTGGAAACTTGGAATTTTATAAATTGAATCTACGGCAAGAGCAAACGGAGAACGTTTCAAAAATCACAAATATGTATCGATGTGATTCATCAACATTAATTTGTAAGTATCCAATCAACAGTAATTAGCGATAATTAAATAGCCTGCGTTGAACCGGTCCCGTGTCGTTGCGCCGCGGAGCTGCCGGCTGCGATTTTCATCGTGCCGTGTTTCGTTCGCTTTGGACTCGTATCGAGCATTCGATATGGTTATGAGAGTTTTATGACGTCACAGCTATGGCCGCCAAAGGTGGTATGAAGATTGTATTCGAGGCCGTCTCGCACTTGGCCGGTTTTTATTAACAGACTCCAATAAAATTTATGCGAGAACAAATAATTGGGCTGCGTTACCCGCTGGTTACTGATTTTAATTAGGAAAGAGTTATTCAAAGTTGCGAATAAAAAATATCGATATTTTAAGATTTATTTCGGGAGAATATTGAAATATTTCTGAAATACTGCAACCATATTTATAAATTTGAATTTCATTCCTGGATATTCTGTGATGCGTTATGCGGTTGTTCCATTTTAAATTAAGCTAATTTCACTTCCAATTTTGACAACCGTTTACTTACCGTTTTCGTTAACTGAATAACTACGAGAACATAAGTAGACACATAAAAAATACATAAGTTCGCGTGTCATACCCGTAATCGTAGTAAGATTCCCTCGCTAGCCATAACTGGCGTACGTATACGTTTAAAAGAGGTGGGTACTTTCTCATGCCGGTGTTGTACACACGGCTAAATATCAAGCTATGCAAATCCAGTACAAGTTAACCGTCGAATGTGCGGAAATATCATACGAAGCGAGGCCACGATAAACTGGTTTAGTATAGCTTGAGGTGTAGCCGCGTGTACCGCGCGTTGGGGCGGCGGCGGCGTGTGGCGGCCGCGGCGCAAAGTAGACGTGAATGAACGCGTAATCACCGCGATCAATCAGCGCGCGAGTGAGGCCGGAAGACTGGCCTAACGCGCCGCAGACACGCGACGCGCTAGGCGGCTTGAACGCAGCGGTCCGAACGCAGACGGAGAAACGCCGCACTTTCCCAATCATTACATTTTTCCCTGTTTTTGTCGAGACTTTGAGCCGTAATTCAATCAGAACATTAGAAAAGCGTTAAAACCTTCCAAAAAGCTCACAGTTATGCGGTAGGTATATAAAACACGTCAGCATGTATTTAATCGCATATTGTGTTGGAACCCGATTATTTTAATGCGTTTTGACGTCAGTTTGGCTTGTCAATTTAAATAAATGTAAATTGCTAATGTTCGAGCTCCAGTCTCATTAGAATAATTGAATTATTGAAAATTTAATAAAACTGTTCATGCTGTCTGATGGCTGCAATGCTTGTTAAATTTTCTGTTCTATACAAAATCAATGATCATTTTTATCCAAGAGATAAAAAATTATACAATATGTAGAAGTCTACCAACGCAGCTGTTAATTGACGTCGTTATAGTTTAGTCTGTTTTAATTAGTTTTGTTTAGACTCTCCTCCGCTGTCTGCGTGATATAGTAAGATAAATGTAAGTTTCAGGGGATTGCCAGACTATTGACTCGATGTGGATTTCGTTTTCCCAACTTATAAGAATGGACGACGCCGCCGAAGCCGGCCCAAAAAGTGGTGGCAAGACGATTTCGATGCGTACCTGGATGGCTGGTCCGAAGTGGCACGGGAAAAGAGCACTTGGAAGGATATGGGGGAGGCCTTTCCCAGGAGTGAATACATAAACGGCTATTAAAATAAAATTACATGAATTATTTCTCTCTCTCTATCATGTTCGAACAGCAGTCGAGACGAATGTCTGTTAGTTAAGATCAACTTTCAATATAAAGTTATTCAATGTTACTGGATGACATTTAAGAAAAAAAATAAAGTAAATTTCTTTTAATCCGTCACTATATAAAGAAAAGCTTTCACCAAAATGTTGTATGATGTGTATGTAGGTCGAACTTGAAAGGACATTTATAAGGGCTATTGATAAAGTTGTGTACTTAAACGTAAAGTAAACAACTGACAATCATTGTGTTAAAACAGAGGACTTAGCAAAGGGTCTCCGTATTTTATGTAGGTATAGCGTCACAATTATCGTTTACTTTATGTCACAAAAACACAGCAGATTTAATTTTAAAGCGAAACAAATTCCATGTTTAAAATATTCCATGTTCGTTCATTGTTAAATGTCTATAATACAACATGCTAATCAAGCCGGGTACCCGGATACCCGTGCAGTCGGGTTACGGCTACCCGTTGACGCAGACAGGACTACTCAAAACATTAGACACTTGACCAAAACACGCGTTTATTTAAACGTTAAATATAGTCACTAAAGTCAGCTAGCTTTAAATCGTCACTTTTTAAAATGACCCGCTGTTTGACTTACTACGTTGAAGTGGTGGGAACTAACAAAATGGCTAGTGTTAGCAAACATACAAAAACGCTATTACGTATCCCAATTGGTGAAACAATAACATTGTTGGTACTACTACATTAACATAGAGAAGTTTTACTTTTTCTAAATTGACACCGAAATCCCTTAGACATAATCATTCAGAAAAAGGATAAAACGGGACCCTATTACTTAAAATTAGGTGGCTATCCGTCTGTCACCAGACTGTATCTCATGAACCGTATTCGTAAGACAGTAAAGTTGAAATTTTCAAAAATGATGTAGATATTGTAGCCGCCATAACAAAAAAAAAACAAATTTTCATTGAAAATGGTACGGAACCCCCAGAGTACGACTCGCATTTTGCCTGTTTTTCGGAATTAAAAACTGTGTAAGTCTTTTCCATTCTACGACGAATGCGCAAACGAATATAATATGTATATGAACATAATATAGCTCTTTTACATCTACCGATGTAAATTTTCTGCGATTATCATTACGTCGTGGTACTATGTAAATCGCCCAGTACTATAGCAGTGCGCCCCGGCGTCGCTTGCCACACGAGCCTCTTTACGAGCCGCCGACACGCCATCGATACAGCAGGACCACCGCTCGAGAACTACTTCCTAGTATTTGTAAAACGTAATGAGTAGTTATAGTTTCCGTGCTAGGTATGTAAAACATTTCTGTGTATTACAAGGTATTTACTTTATTTAAGTACATCTTTGCAGCAGTTTTGAAACAAACTGTCCCTGAGTTAACGTGAGCGTGAACACTGGGTTACTTGTCACCCAAAACTATCATTAATATAATACGTGTTTGTGTGAATTTGTTGAAAATCTGGATCTCTGTCTTAGTTTTCTGAATTCTATAAGAAAAGAAATTCTTAAAATAATGGCAGCCAGCTTAATATGATGCAGAATTTATGTTGTGCTGCATGCTGTAAAACCTCAGAACACAATTGTCTGAACTGTGAACTGACGAGCTTCAATCTTAAATTGAAGGAAAACTTGAGGTTTCATTTAGCCACGTGTTTCGCCACACTGCTCGGCGTGCTCGCTCCGCCAGCATTTAGGCTGCAACAGCTTATTTTAGATAATTGCGGAAACAAAAGTGAGCGGTTTTTGTGCGGTACGGTGCGGTGATGCGGCGCGGTGTGGCAGAGCGGCGGAGCGGGAAGAGCGGCCAGTTCCGGCGGGATTGCGCGCTTTGTTCCGCGCCGAGCAGCGGGCCGCGCGGGGCCTCGCCAGGGCCTCGCCGGGGCCCGCGCGCCCCGATCCCCGAGGCCTCGCATTGTTTCTAATTAATCACGAGCTCTCGGCGACTCTACATTGTGTTTCTTTTCTATTATGTATGTGCATGTGTATTATGTGGGCGGACCTCTAAGATTGTGCGCGGTATTGAGGCTCGTTATTCTTTGTGCTGCTGATTACAGTAGCGGCGTGTGGTACGCACACGTTTTAAATTAGAAATGTACGGCACTCACATGTGTAGACAAGTTGTCCCAGTTCAAGTAATAAGCCACACGCAAGTCGCGCGGCTTCGATGTATAAATAGTGATCGGTGAACTAACCTGAACAGTTATGTAAGTGTGAACTTAGTTTGTTGATATCGTATTCAGGTTTACCCATCTCCTGAATAATACATCGTGTTCGGCTGGTGTTCAGTGTTGCCAACTTACCGTGCTTGTCACTTACTACAACTTCTGCCTGTCTACCTCTAAGTTAATGTTGTACTTATATAACTACTAAACCCATAATATTCTCTAATGAGCCCAGATTTGTGTGTGGTATATCTATAAAACAACTGAACATGGTTTAGAAGCAGACTTTATTGTGCTCATTAACCCATTTTGCCGTAATATACACGATAATAACGCAGACAAACGAAATAAAGGCAGTTAGTTATATTAATGTTATTCACGAAACAGTCCCACGTACGACTGAACCGCACGTCGAGGACATCGTCCCACTTCTGGACAACACTTCACGCTGGGTTCTTTTATAGCTAATTCCAGGAACTTTCAGTTTCCTTTCTTTATGTTATGTTTTTAATGGACAAATGATAATCTTGTTTTCACACAAATTATATTTTCGTGGAAACTTTCACTTCGTTATTTTGTTGAAAAGGACTTGTTAATACGTTGCCCCTAATAGCCTGAAACAAACAAGATCTTTTACAAACATTATTTTATGTTGTTTGTAAGTAGGTACAATATCCAGGATCTCATTAATATTCCAAATTATTCTACTTCCTTCAACAGAAATAAAAGTTTGTTCCTGAGAACTTGCCGCACGAGTACTTTTGAGTGAAACCGGTCGTTGCTCCCACTAGAACAAAAACAAAAAAACTCCCTTGTAGCCACCTCAAGTGCGAGCTCACATTGTGGACTAGTTGGCTGCAGCGAGGACAACTCTCAGGACAAGCGTCCATAAAGTGGATTACAAAGGTCTGCGCGAATTCTATTCATTTTGTTTTTTTTTCTCTCTGAGCCTTAGTGGATGGAAGATGACGAAGCAGTTTCAGCAGACAATGATGACCTCCTCGCGGCACAGTGAGCGACCGCCGCGCTCTTTGGTAGAACTCAAAAAAAGTTGCAGAGCTTGTGATTACAGAAACTGTGATGTTGCTGTTGTTGAACAATCTCCATTATAGATTGCTCGAATTAATAATTTCACAATGGCAATCAATTCAAATCGTATTTTGAAAACGTTTGTGTTGCTATAATCCTTTGAGATTTAATGACTATTCCAGTACATTCGGTCCGCAGCGAGTTACCAAACAAGTTCAGCTGATAGTTCCCGCATGCAGTAGAACCTCTCTCCCATTAAGTAGTTAAAGTTAACCTCGCACGAGTACGGACTGCTAATCACGTCCGTTTGTAGTCCACTCCTAATCCGGGCATTACGCGGACTGACCGGACATTAGCAGATAACGTCACTTTGCGAACATTGTCCATCCCGCACCCTGCCGAGCACCGGCTTACTGAACTATTACAGCTACTCACCTGAGTCACCTGCTATACCTTCCTACTATCAGCTAATATTTTAGAACCGTTGCAAGAAGAACCAACGTAACGGAACTTTAGACTTTATAACATTGCAATAGAGTCTATAGCTTTGCAGAAGATAATAATGCAATGTAAATTTCTTCTCTTTATCTATTCCGGAGCGTGCTACATGAATTTAAATTGTCTTCTGTGATTGCAATAAAGTTATGAATGCATTATTAAGGGCGTATAGTACTACAAATAGCAGTGTTTTACTAATGCCCCGCTATCTATGCTGGTGATGAAGCACTGATAGTGCAAGTGAATGCACGAAGCGCGCACAGCTCGCATGCAGATAAGGATCGTTAAACGAAGGCAGGCCGGACGCCGGACGCCGGACGCCGGACGCAAGACGGCTGCGTCACTGTCCGGCACTTCCTCCTCGGTGCATTTCTTCGTTTAGAGGTTTATTCTTTGATAACTTTTCTTTCTTTAGTCCGATCTTAGAATATAGAATAGAATATTCTTTATTGTACACCAAAATGAATACAAACTTATAATTAAAATTTACAATATTACGGGTACAACGGCGGTCTTATCGCTAAAAGCGATATCTTCCAGACAACCTTAGGATGGACTTAAAGAACTTTTATCAAAACAAGAGGGTAGGCAGTGATGCACAACAAATAACAGATAACCTATAATATACCTAAATACTTGTAATATAGAATACACATACACATTTAAATATATATAAATATATATATATATATATACATTAGAGAGAAAGGAAATGATTTATAACTAATGTTTTAAAAGAAACCAGTGACTGAGCTTGTCTTACTGACAACGGTAAAGCATTCCACAAACGGACAGCCTGGACAGTGAAGGAATCATCATAAAATTTTGTGGAGTGCACAGGCATCAAAAGTATCAAATTTTCCGATGACCTCAAATCTCTAGAATGTGCATCGTGCAGGAACTTAAAACGCTCTTTGAGATAAGAAGGGGTAGCGGGATTAAAAAGAATGTTAAAAAGCATTGTTAAAATGTGAGTATTCCGGCGAAGGCGGATAGGTAGCCACTTGAGTTTATTGCGAAATTCTGAAACATGATCATATTTGCGCAAACCAAATATGAATCTTAAACAAAAGTTTTGAAGTCGCTCAAGCTTATCTAACTGTGCTTCTGTGAGATCTAGATAGCTGGCATCGGCGTAATCAAGGATGGGGAGAAGGAGGGACTGGGCAAGCGCAGTCTTAGTGGCAGTCGGAAGGAAATTACGCAACCTTCGCAGTGACCCTGCTGATGCAAACAATTTGCGACTTACTTCTTGTATCTGGGAAACCCAAGAGAAGTCTTTATCGATGTAGATACCCAGATCCTTAACCATGTCACTATAAGGGATAGTAGTACCTTCAAATGCAATCTGAGGAAGCTGCAACCAATTGATTCTTGAACGCAGCCGCGGGCTGCCAACAACAATGACCTGCGTCTTCACTGGATTAATTTTTAAGCCGTAAGCAGTACTCCACTCAGAAATGCGTGCCAAATCCTTATTGATCATACTAACAGCCTCCGACAATTCGTCTAAGGGAGCTTGAGTATAAATTTGCAAATCGTCAGCATATAGGTGGTAGGATGAAAGAAGGTCATTGGAAATAGAATTTATAAAAATTGCAAAAAGAAGAGGAGATAAAACGCCTCCCTGCGGTACGCCGGCAGAGGTATTGCACCAAGAAGACGACTGGCCTTCAATGCAAATACGCTGCCGACGGCCCCACAGGTAACTTCGAAACCAATCAATTGCCGTTGGAGATATGTTAAGAGAGCAGAGTATGCCGAGTAGGATGTCAAAATCTACGGTGTTAAAAGCGTTACTAAAATCTAATAAGGACAAGACCGTCAGATTTCCATTTTCCATACCCGACCTTATATCGTCCGTAATTTTTACAAGTGCTGTTGTAGTGCTGTGCCCCGCACGAAATCCAGATTGGAAAGCATTAAGGAGACTGTTTTTACAAAGGAAGGCACTAAGCTGGTTATAAATGAGACGTTCTAGGACTTTGGATAGAAACGGTAATATGGAGATAGGACGGAAATCAGAAAAAGACACAGGATTACACTTTTTAGGTAGAAGGGTAATTTGGGCTTCTTTCCAAGATGAGGGAAATACACCACAGGATATGGAATAATTAAGGATATGGCCGATGGCAGGAAGGATTTCATCAAGGATAGGAAGGATCATCTTGCGACTGACACAGTCACTACCAACAGCATTTGAAGTGATTGACAAAATGCTCTTCTTAACATCACAAGCCGAGAACTGATTAAAGACGAATGGAGAGTAATCGGGAGTAGGAAGAGATGAAAGATTATTCAGAGTTTTGGCTTTAATAGCGCTATTAAAATTAGAAGAAATTGAGAAATGTTTGTTAAGTTGTTCAAGATCTACATCTTTAGGAATAGAATCTTGGCGTGACTTTCCAACTCCCATTGATCTGAGAAACTTCCAGACTTTTGCTGGATCACCATTTTCGACAGAATTATGAACATAGCGGCGTTGCGCATCCCTACAAACCAAATTGCTGCGATTGCGGATTGCAACGTATTTTTCACGATTTAAATCGTTAGGTGTACGCTTGAGCCTGGCTTTTGCTGCCGCTTTCTTGTGCAAAATATCTTTTAAATCATCTGTTAACCACGGCGCTGGAAGATGTTTAATCTTGACTAAGCGTACAGGTGCATGGATATCGTAAAGCTGGATTAGACGAGCATTAAATATATCAAGCTTTATGTCAATCGAATCCGCATCAATAAGATCAGACCAGTCAATGTTGCCGGCATCCTCACGAAGGCTTCTCTGGAGTTGTGATCTAAGAGCTAAACAACGACTATAATTTACTATTTGGCTAGCTTCTAAATGCTCTCAGTACTCTACAAAGAATTCCCCTCTGTGCAGACATCACACAGATCTCACTATCTTTTCCCATTTTTGATTTACAAATCTAAACAAATCAACTACACTAGACTTGAATGTAGCATACCTAGTTCTATCACTTGTAACACGATATGATCAGCTTTTTTGATGAACCTTAGTCTGTTAATTGAGTCTTAGAATTAATTACTTTGGCTTAGGACGGAGCTTGACCGGTTACTTATCAATTAATTACCTGATTGACAAATCTATGTAAGTCATAAAATATCCAGTTCTGATTTGTTAACTCACGTCAAACAACTAGGGGAGCACGCTAACATTTAGGTCATTTGTTCACACGGTGATATCCAATGACTCACACTCACAAACATATCAAGTATTGTGTGAGCTGCACAAACTCGCGACTTTTCCTCTTGTATCCACTTTCATTAGCATTGCCTCTGTCCACGCACGTCTCAATAATATCATTACGACTATTATATTGACGGAGAGGTCAGCAGAGCGCCAAGGCAAGAGGCAGGGGGGATTGGGGGGAATAGGGGGAGTGGGGGTTCAACCGATGTTTGTTTGTTGCTGTTGACGGAAGAGGTTTTATGTTCGGTTCCTGTTTACGACCTCTTTCCTGTTATTATTCAATGCTTATTAGCTGATACTAAAGTTTTATGATGACATCAAATAAAGTATGAATCGGAAAACAATTTGTGAAGAGGTGACTGATATCACAATGGAGAATAATAGTATTTTATGAGTTACATCTACAAGTGGGTTAATACTATACTTACAGCGACATAGTTGTTATTTGATACGCTCATGTTATAAATATCTCGTCATATTTAATTTTACAAGTCTTTACGTTTTAGAGATTATAACATACCTACTATCAATAAATGTGACGTCACTACACGTTTGTGGAGGACAATTAGTTAGAAGTTATAGTTCGGCTGTAGGCTGCTACAGTTACAGAATTTAAAGTTTCCTCCGACAAGTTAAAATAAGCTCTATTTCTTTACAATAAAGTAGAATTTAGCAGACGATACGTAGCCGCTGCCCGTGCAGACGTGCTCGCACCTACAATGGCGGCCAGTTTACGAGGCGCGCCCGCTATCGCACTCACTTACCATATTTTCACAATAAACACGACTAGCACCCTTTACCGACTAATAATCAACCTTAAAGTCATCTTCTTAAACACCAGATTGCATCGTACATCGCCACTATACTCCGTAATCCGTGTACTTAGCCACTGTAGAGATGTAATGCAGTATTTCAAGTCAGCCCGAGCTTAATTTATTATTTTACAAGAAACACTCCTTTTTGGGAAACTACTGAAAGAATTTTTCAGTTTTATTTTCTTTTTATTGCCATTAAAATGCAACCTGAACTTCCAGCTATATTTAAACATTTCCGAGGAAATGGTGACGAATTGAAATACAAAATAGTTTCAGTGTAATTCAGGTATATTTAGCAACGTGGATGTAACATTAATACTTATGTATACAAATAACGATACTTTAATATCCAATGATATCGAAGTCTGACGGGTAATACGTATAAAGCTATGTGGAATGCATGTTTACATTCAACCACGGATCAGTTTCGCAAAGCTGATTTTCAATCATTCCCCGAAGTTGGTAATAATGATAAACCGCAAATAAACTACGTCATAGTACGTTCTGGGAACCTGACTACTCACAAAGACATAAATAAAATAATCATTTTGGATAATTTACATATTTTTAATATTTACTAAAAATGTTCAGCTCAATAAAAACTGCTTTCAAAAATCCGGTCAAAGAAGTCGGTGGCAAAAATGAATTGATAAAAAAAAACAAAGCCGCCGACTGGCGAAAGATAAGTTATTTTACACTTTTTTGAAGCCTGATGGTTTTTCTAAAGGATTTTTTTTGTCCTTTTGGATTTTTATTACACTTTTCGTTGTAATTTCATAACTCAAGAACGGGCTCATGCACCTATCCAAACCAAATGTTTTGGCTTTGTTTGAACTATTTAAACTATTTTAGTAGATGGTTTATCTGAAGTTTGCACAAAATCGGACGAGTGGTTCTTCTTTTATCACATTCTTTGTAAAAAGTGATTTAAATTCAATAAATGACTAATCATGTTGTTATTATTTCACTTTATACGTAACGAAGCACGTACCGGGTCGCTAGTTGTTTATAATTTATTAAACCCAAATTCTTGTCAAAAGCAAAACCCCGTATTGTAACTTGAACACACACTCACATTTGTGAATAAAATGTAAAATGGTACACAATAAAAAATATTATTTAAAAGTGAAAGGCCTCAATGTATAGGTAAAATGGAAATCCATTATTGACTTGGCCTACTGAATATGCATGCATTGACCTGAGGCCAATAATAGCGCACTGTGTGGCCGCACGTCACCAACGCGCAAACACCAATCAGCGGTGCGCTAGCGCTACGCCGTAGCACCGCTACGAAGCGTGTTGCGAGCTACATTGTAGTCACCGGTCTACGAAATAGAACGTAGCACAGTGAAATCCGCTTTGAACTTTCATGCGATATAGTGATCTGACGGGAATACGTTACCGGGACATTTTTTCACGTTGTAACGTTTTTTTTAGGAAATAGAATTGCAGTTTTGTTGCCGTTTGGTTGGTCGGGTTATAAAGACGAGTAGGTTTTTCGATCGTAAATGAAATAACAAAACTTGAAATAATTTTATGATTAGAACCACGGTCTCTTAACGACAACATCTAACCCCAATATTGATAATTACAAACATATAAACTCACATACACAAACGCCCAGACCCGAAGCAACTGCTTGTGGATCACAAAAATATTTGCTCCGTGCGGGAATCGAATCCACGACACGTAGCGCAATAGTCCAATCACTCAGCCACTGCGCTAACCGTGCCGTCAGAGGATAGTTTGAGGCGCATGTGGACGCGGGGGATAACAACAAGCTTAGAGAAAATTTCGCTGCAGTTTCAAAACCTGCCATTTTTACTTTACCTTTATTTAAAAAACGAGTACACATCAAATGTACAGTTGCACCGAAACAGAGCGCAACCGAAAATAATGTGCGGAATTATGTACCGAAGAGTTTTACGAACAAAACTTGATAATGTGTTTCAGTTTGTTTGGTCGCACGCCGCTCGTAACTGCAACCATCTCGCTAGTAACACTGAGATTTAATTATATTCTGCATCCTACGCCGCTCTGAACAAATAAGCTTACCCCCCCCTGCCCCCCGTCCCGCTCCGTTCAGTTCCGCTCCGCAGTATTGTCGATTCAATTCTTCTTCGCTTTGTTGTGTAATCGAATTACTCTTGTTTAGCCGGCGCCGGCAACCGTAATTAAATAAAACAAGAACAAAGGGCGGCACGTGACCCTCGCAGCCCACACATGACCCACCTACTAATGGATCTGCTTCATAGACCACTATGAACCTCGTTATTACGTTTCGATGGATTTTATTGAAGGTTTTTACGTTATTACAAGTAGACGCCTGAACTACTCGACTATATTCCTGTATATTAGTTATTTTACTATATCTCTGATGGAACCAACTGTTCCACTTCACGCATAATAGACCACTTTTTATCTTGGTAATATTATCAAGTGAGTCCTTCCGCTCTGGGTGGTGCGGATAGGACTATCAGACCGATACCAATGAATCACATTAAAGCGCAAATGCGGAAAAAGAGAGCCCTCAACAAATACCTTACAAGTAAATCATGCAAACAAGAAGTAAAACTACTTCATCATCATTGAAAGCAGTCCGCGGGGGAGGTACTGTAACCGCATTACCTAGTGAAGTAAAGCGTGTGTCGCTAGTGTTGTGCCGCGTCGCCGTCTGCGTGACAAATATCCGAGATTATCCTCCCGCCGCCACCCGGCGCGCTCCGGCACATATCGAGAATTATCCGTGTCACATCACTAAAGAAATGTTTCTAACTCCGTACAAATGGAGCGGTTGGCTTACTTCGCGCCGCGGCTGACTGATCACAGAGTTTTAACTCGCCTTCTGAAAGAACTTTCTGATTTGTCTTACACGTAGTTCTGCTAAGTGAAAAGTCTCATACTTTACCGAAATTTTCGTGACCAAACTAAACAAAATTTAGAGCATTTCCTTTTCGTTCCGGTACATTTCGATCAGATCGTAACATTGGGCTTCCACTTATTAACCCAAATGTAACTCAAATACATTTAAAATTGATTAAGTTGACCTCTTTTTGTGCCAGAACTAAATGTGATCTCTTTTTATTCGTTATGCTTTAGCAACTTTGATTTAATATTTACAAAAGGCTAGTATACTGAAAAACTTCTATTGTTTTTTGCCCATGAGCTATTCATGTATGACTAGCTGCTGCCAGCGGTTTCGAACTCGAAAATTATCCCACGGGTACATAAAATCGGGATAAAAACTATCCTATGTGTTAATCCAGGTTATAAACTATCTGTGTACCAAATTTCAGCCAAATCCGTTCAGTAGTTTTTGCGTGAAAGAGTAACAAACATCCATACATACAAACTTTCACGTTTATAATATTAGTAGGATTTGTCTCTTCGTATTCAAGTTTAATGCAAACAAAAAACAAGATGTAATAAATCAGAGCTGCTTGAAATACGCAGCGTATTTTCAACGCATCTCTTGCGGGCTATTTGTGTGCAATAACCCAAAACAGGGTAACCCCCAAACCCCCGCAAGTCCCTCGCGTCTCACGCACACATTCACACTCTGCTGGCCAGTCACCGTGGGTGTTCACACACCGTGACTAGCACACACACAAGTAAATAGTACAGTCAACAGCAGAGGTATGAATTTACTTAGCGTTTATTGTGTCCTAAAAAGGTAGATAACAGGAGTCAGTACTCGCCAAACTGCCAAACACTGGTTTAGTACTGAAAGCTTTTGAGCTCATGTGTATAATTACGTATATAGTTGACAGTAAACTAATAAACAACACTCGCTTCTAGCTATATTTTTATGTCTTCTTGACAAAGATCAATGTATACCTCGCATAACAACGCACGTAAATAAATTCATTAGAATATTTTAGGAAGGAACGAGTTCCTAAAGCAATTGTATATTAATTAGCTTAAGTAAAAATCTCTTATTTCCTACAAAAATAGTACAGTTCATCATTCCGATTTCTTAAAGATTTTTCATTCACCTGTATAAATCACATAAAATAGTTTCATAATAAAATAACAATAACAACATCATTCAAAAAATAGATAGAACTAAATTAAAAAAGAAAGATCAAAAATCCTATGCATAAAATTGGTGCTTTATTTTATGCGAACATTGACGGAATCTATCTATACTGACATATACTCATATATAGGTTGTTGAGAGGCTACTGCAATAAAGTATACTTCATGATAAATCGAGACTTGTCTTACAAAGAGAATTCAATTGAAATCCATGAAATAACGTGACACCCGGCATAGTGTAGTTACACGACGGATTTATTCAATCGAAAATAATAACATTTTAGAAATGAAATAGTCACTACTCTTACTAATGATTAGAATAATCATTATGAGGGAATGTTTAACTTATGAGGTTAAAAACTCGATTAGTATTTGAAATTCTATAAAACCTGGCAACGAGTCGATTTTTTCGCGATTCTCAATAGATAATTATTAAACCGAAAAGATATTGCACATGATACGTTCACTTTTTTGAAACCCATAACCCGTAATCCATGTCCAAAAAATAAACACAAAATTCATACAATAAATATTATCGTTTAAATTTTATACGAAATCTAAATTTTGGTTCATAATAAATTTTGTATAGCACATAAACGCATAGCGGTAAAATACGTAACCTCGTAGCCCCGTAGCTTCGTAGCCCCGTAGCTTCGTAGCATGCGTAGCGCGTAAACAGTGTTCGTAGCATTATCACATTCATAGAATATTCGCTCTCAGTTTAACATAATAAGTTTATTAGAAAAATCTCTACAGACGACTGAAGAAGTGATTGTTTATTAGAAATTCTGCTGAAGTTGTGATAGTGATGATAAAATGAATATTAGCTTATTTATTTTCACTTTTAAAAGAAATAAATTATTGCAATTTATAGCTTAATAAAGTCCATGCACAACACACGGCCGGTCGCTGTAAACATGCAATTAGTCAGAGCGGACCGCTAACGGCCGCGCGGGACATTGCGTCACCATCACCATGCTGTGCGCGGGCAAACTTTTATATTTTTTTATTTCAAAAAGCATGAGAATGCTCAATGTCCATAGAGCCTAGACAAAGTGTCAGGATCCATTGCTGACAAACTTGTACTGACTAAAATCCACGGTGATCCTTATAATAGCCCTTTGCGTTCCAGCCTCACGATTACCTGGTGAGACAGTCCACCGATCCCGGATATTCATATGATTAGATGAGAATTATGTCCGCAGATCACCTATTGTATTAATTGCGTTTATAGCCACTGACCTGCCGCGTATACCTCCGATTACACAAAAAAATATAAATCATCCATGGCTGATAACTGCAAAATAACACAAGCTAAACGCCACTGACTTTATAAAACTCTAATCTCTAGCCTTACTACAAAAAGTTAAACATCTGTTGGACACTTGTCTATAAAAACTTACTGTCAACTGCTTGCAAGCAGCATTTGAATTTGACATAAGGGTCGTTCTGCTCGGCGTCGGACGACGCAAGACGATCTCCGGCCAACGTAGGCGCGCGCGGGCATGCGGGCAGCGAGTAAAGGGCAACTCGCTGCCCGACCATGGACCATGCCCGGGTCGACGGCGCGTCGTGTTCCACACGCGCCTCAAAGAGCGTCAGCATAATGACGGGGCCCCCTCTTAGAGGGCCAAAGCCTACCGGGGTCGCGGGACTTATTCCATCACCGTGACCCCGGAACATAAAGGGCTATTGAAGGACACCGTGGATTTTAGTCAGTACAAGTCTGACAGTCCCTCACGCCTTGTCCTGGGTCGGAGGACTCATTTGGTGATTTTACCACGTAAAAAAAGGGTCTTTCTATTTTTTCACTTCGACAACAGGTACAGCTCCATTGTAAAGGTTCTGTCAAACTGCGCACCTCCCACCACCGCAGTCAAACAAATAGAAACGTGATTGTCTATGGTCCATAACCATTCTGCTGTTTTCCACAACTGCACTGATCTCACAAAGTTTTTTTTAAACAAAATGCAATGAATGAATTCTAAAAGCTGATGACTATAAAATGTGGAGTGTAAGAGTTGAAGTTTGTCCGTGAGCACACTATGTCGTGCCACACGAGTGCTAGTTATAACTGTCAGCATGTATCTGTTACTCGTGACGTCATCGCATACCAACGTTTTTAATTGGCTTTATTAATTGCTCGTTAGACTAACAGGCTGGACATATTCCACCAACAAAATGCTACTGTGTTGTTAACTCGCCAACATACATTACACAGCCTGTATTAAAAGTTTTCAAAACATAATGTAATATAAATGTTTCGAAAACTATGCTAGAGCTGGATAAACAAACGCGATTCCGCTAGGTTGACCTACTGCCGTCTGTTCTTAAAATTAATTCTCGGATCTCACCAAAGTTACGTCCTATATTCTAAAAAAAACTGTGTTTCGTTCCAAATTACAAGTACTTCAAAGGTACAGTTGACTAAATCGCGTTTTAATTCATTAAAAACACCCTAACACGTCAGTGATAACAATGACCTTCCACGTGATAACGGAAGCGCTCACATCGCTCCTCGCCGCCCGATACTAACCAACACGAGAGGAATCACATCCCCCTGTGTGCCGCGGACTGTTGGGGACGCGCGCCTGTAATGAATAGTTTTAATTAGTTTTAAAATTAACGCTCTGAACAACTTTTAACATAAAATGTTATAGGGTAAAAGTTAATGAGCCAAAGTTTGCGGCGCGACCAAAGATATTTGTTGCGAATTTAAGTTTTAATATGTTGGTATGTAACTAGAGAGTTTCCATTCTATAGAGACGTTGCGTTGTACAAACCTTCAACAATAAATCCTTTATCTAATTTTCCTATAAACAGTTTATTTCTCTGTGGCTTGCTCGAAGTAGGTTATCACAATAAAAACACAGCGTAAGTACCGCAACGCGATTAAGTTCTGTAAGAGCGGGCGGCGGCGCGCGACGGTCTGCCACGAAATAAAACATTCATCAACCGCCGGTTCGTTAGTCACAAAGCGTTGCCATCAAAAAGCAATGAAATTATAAGAGCGACGTACAAATTGGAAAACTATTATGTGTCCGTCAGCCTCGTTATTTACTGAGCAATTTGCCGAATGGAATTAACTCGGACGCGAGTTGCACAACCGCCCTCCAATTTGCCGATATCCTACAGAGCGAGTGTGCGAGTGTGCGCAGATCTCGCCGGCACAGAACAGACACTCATGAATATTCGCACGCGGCAATCTTTTATCATTGTGATTGTAACAAGGTATAAGATTAAATTATAAAAAGGCCGCTCGTGAAACGAATCCGCGCCCGCGCGTGACCTGCATGTGGGAAGCGTTGTGGTGACCACGATGAAGGCGGGGCAGAAGGCGCACTGATGGTGCCAATCATGTAGTCACATGGGCAGGTATGTTCACCGATACGACCATACTATAATGCATAACATGCATATTTTTTTGGATTTGATAAGTACACTCTGGTTATAAACATGACTTACGTCTGACAAAATTCATTGAGGTTTTAAACGGGAAGAACACAGCCGACGTCGAGGGCACCCCGAGGTTCGGTTTGGTTCGGTTTGGTTAGGATCCGTTAAACTCTGCAAACAGAAATAGGAGCCCCGCATCGGTGGCTACCAACAAGTAAATGATAATTGTAATTTTATCATTCCGGACTATCACGATAATAAAAGTTATTCCAATAAATATACTCCCCCAAGCAAGGACAACTCATCGATTTAACTGTAGTATTTAAATATGTAATCAGATGGCGATTAGAAATCGTTAACCTACAAAAGCGGCGCTAACAACAGTGCGTAATTTATTTATTTTTGATAGTTATTATACACTGCATCGCCCTCGTAACGTGAACCGTTAGCGACTCGCGCCCCGCTCGTGCAAACCGGAACTCGCGCTCATGCCGACCAGATCCTGCTCTCGTACCGACCGGACCCTGCGCTCATGCCGACCGATACCCGCACTGCACGCATATCACATTGCGAACAACAAAATGTTTTATTAGATTGTATTCTCTTGGCGACACTCATCGCGAACAATATCAAAGGGCACTAGCGTTCTTTAAATTACAACATGTTGCATAACCTGCCGTGTTCCATGTCACTAAGTGGCACACAACACTGATGTGTGAGCGACGCTGCAACGTATCTGTGATTACGATCCAAACGCCATTATTTTGCTGTAAACTGCCAGATCCACCCTTTACAGCTCGGTGTTAAGTTCAAGTTTGTACAACTTTATTTTTAAGATAAGATAAGCTTTTAATAAACAACAACGATAATATTAGCAACCTAGCTGGGAATGAAGGCAGGAAATGCATGTTATGATTCAAGGAAGTATATCTTCCACAAATTGTTGTGTCCCAGTTATAAAAGGCTAAGCCCTCAATTTTCGTCAACCAGGCACATATTTGGAGCAATAACAAAAAACAAAATATATTTATAATTTCAAATAAAATATCGATAACTGTCTAAGTCAGATAAACTTCATTCTTAAGAGATGGGTCAGAAGCCAATCTTACTGAGTAGCCACGTTATTGACCCTCACGCTGTGGTTGCTACCCACAGCTCACACAAAAATCGAATTTTATTTCTTACTCACCATCCCCTGCCCGCGGCTCGGGAAACTTTCTAACTTTGCGGATATAAAAGTTATACATGTACATTTCGTTCAGGTAGTAATCTGCCTGTCTGCCAATTTTTCCTTATGTTAATATGGATTGGTGTAGTCATAAAGTATAATAATGTAGTACAGTGGCGCTGTGTGTAATGAATGGTCCATTACCACGATATATTATCAGTGGGCAGGCGGCAGGCGGCAGGCGGCAGGTACACTTCGACATCGTGACCTGAATCACTAGCACCCTATTATTCATTTCACCTTCATTTACTCTCTTTATCTATAACTAGCGAGCCACATCGGGGCCGCTCGCCTAGTTTCGGGTTAATCCAGTTAAATTATTTTGTTTTCCGTGTATTGGTATTACTGAATTTAAATATTGCGGTTGCCATTTCAGTGTGTGATGATTATGGACGTTAATTATTTTCACGTAAAATCTCTATTTTCCTGAGAGCGTGAATTACGCTTGTACTTAGTTCGTACTTGTGACTTTAACGCAGCAGATGATGAATGACGCAGTAAGTTAATAACGTCCTCTTTTTCTTTATATCTTTATGGCGGCAGGAACACTTCTCAGACCCGCTCGTTTAGTGTTTCACCCTGCCTGTTATAAATCTGTTAATATTTCTTGTACCGCCCCTCCACCACCATACCTGCTCTAAATTTTTTTTTATAAATTAGGTACACTGTGAACGTGGGAAATAGTGAAAATTTACTTTAATTGTGAGTTATTTAGTTTCAAACTTATACGGCTCGGCTCGTGTCGGCTTGGCTCGGCCTAACTCGGCGCGTCCAATCGCCCCAATAGAAACATCGCTAGTTTAATTGCCCCCTAGATACGATCTGACAGACGATTTACTAAACTAATCACCCTTTTACGTAAATACTGGCGCTCTATATTTCATCCACTGAATTCATTTTGTTTGTAAAAATATAACGAGTGCGATCAGATTAGCCGGCGATGGAGATTGCTTTGAAAATCATTTTTATTTTAATTAATGGCTGCGTGTAGCGCCTGATACGAATTTATTTTTGTAATATATATCCTTACAATTGACATGTTGTTTTGTAGGATGTCATTTAAAACCTATTACTACGGTTAAAAAAAATACATAAACCGGTAAATAAATTCCGTGGACAGTACAAATATTTCAAATAATAAATCATACGAGCCTCCAAGAGATACTCGGGCTTCGCGGAGTCTTCACAAATAAAACTGCTCGTCACTCGTCATACGTCTATGAGATGTTGCTGACGTAGCCCCGCCCCCCCCCCCCCCTCCCGCCCGCTCCCTCTCCCGCTCTCACACCGACCACATTCAATAACCCCCGCGGACTGAAAAATATGTAAGAGCAGCAGAATGCCGCCTCCACCGCGCCTTTCATGAATTATCGCCTGAAATCTTCAGTTATTCACTGAAGTAGGACGGGATTAACATTACTGCTTTATAAATGTGAGCTCAAAGGAAACGGTGGAGCAAACGAAATAATTAATATCTACCAGAGATCTGTCTGTGTTCCAGGTAATTAAAATGGATCACTAAAAGATTTTCATCTTGAGCGAAAAGTTTTAAGCATTCATATTGACGGCACGGTTAGCGCAGTGGCTGAGTGATCAGTGTCGCGAGTTCGATTCCCGCACGGAACTAATATTTGTATGATCTACAAGTAGTTGTTTCGGGTCTGAATGTTTGTGTATGTGAGTTTATATGTTTGTAAACGCACCCTCGACACAGGAAAAATTCCTAGTGTGGGGCAACGTTTCAAAAAAAAGTTTTTAAGACCGGCAGATGCAGTTGGCATGTCTTAATGCAGTTACAGTAACACTCATACACGTTTCAAATTGGAACATAAAGAGGTTGCTTTGTAGCAAAACTTTGTAATGAATGACCTTGAAAGAGCTCCTTGACAAAGAGCTCTTTTACCACCAAACTAAAATGAATGCAGTCATGTCTCACCTACTTCAAGTGCATAAGTTTTAGGTGTGTTATATGATCCTCGCACGTGATGAATGCAGTGCAGACGGACATATTAACGTGAGTAGCACATACATAAACTCACAACCTTTTCCCGTGGTAGAAAGCACAGACTACTGAGCGCTTCCTGCTATAACACATTAAAACATCTGGTCTCTCAGGGGTCTTGTCATTCAGGCAAAAAAAAGGCTAAGGGAAGTTTGTAGTCAGTACGAATCTATGTGGAAGGGACCGCCCTTCCACTCCCTTGTAAACACCGGATTCATTTCAGTCTAAAAAGGTAAATTCTTGAAATTTTACGAAAACAAAAAAACTTCACCCTAATATTTTCTTCGATTCCTAAACTATGTAAATACTAATGATCATTAGTGAGTCCTAACATTGGGCGCTAAATTCTTATAACTAAGTGTCATTATGTCCAGGTCGTAATGCGGCGCGATCGCAGTTTGTTGTACTGTTATATACAGTCACACAAAACCTCGGCTAATGAGACGCTATAATCGTTATTTCTACTACAATATGTTTGAAAGGACTCGTAAAAACTTCGCTTCAGCCGTTCTGCAGCTATTAACGATGTACTTACACTCACCACTCCTGAGACATCGCCCTCATTACCCTCAATTAGAAAATTATGTGAATGAATAGTAGTCACGCCCTTGTCTGTAGTGTAGTGCTGCATGAGTGTACGCACACTTCCAGCAGTGTGATACTCGTAAAAAACCGGCTAAGTACGAACGAATCAAGCTTGCGCGCAGATTTTTCATGCAATAATAAAAAAAAAACAATAAAATGAAATAACGGTTTTTTGTAGGCTCCCATACAAAAAACCGTGTTTTTTTTAATGATCCCTGAAATATTTATTTTATTTTGCTTTTTCAATGTTCGTTATTATAGCGGCAACAGAAATATATCATCTTAATTTCAACTGTCTAACTATACGTTTATGATATAATATGTGTACAGTCTGGTTACAGACGGACAGCGAAGTCTTAGTAGAAAGGTCCCACCTTTTTTTATCTTTTCGAAAGTACGAAACCAAAAAAAAAAACTGCAATGAATTACTGTTCTAAAGCTGCGTCCACTCTAGTCGAGCATGATGTTGACACAGCACAACCTACACTTTAAATTAAGACGTGTAACACTAACAACAGCGTTGTGCGCCTTGTTTGTGCCGATTAGCGGCCGTTTGTTCAAGGGTGAAGTGACGAGCGTCCGCGGGGCGGCGCTGCTGTGCCGACCAATCACAATCATTTGCCGCACGAATGCCGGAGGTGCTAAACTGTAATTTGTTGTAATAACTGTGAAAATTCTAAAGTACTGGCTTGAGTCAATATTGTTATGTGGCTCGTATACGATTTACGGTTTCCGATGACCAGTAAGTAGCTCAACCTTGGTAGGTCTTTTATAGCTATCGTTAATGGTTTTTTATTATTGTATTTGAACAAACATTAAAATAATGAATAAATAGTAAATAATTAATATCATTTCCAGTGCATACATTCTAATTGAACCTGTAAAACTGAACAGGAATTTAGCGACAGCAACTTCTCTTAATTTTTACGTTTTGATAGTCTTTTGTTTATCGAGGAAGTCTTAGATCTAAATAACGTCACGCTACGACCAATAGGAGCCGAGCAACATAAGTGAAACTATGAAACAGCTAGTATTGTGAGTTTTTATTTACCTGCATGAAGATGCCAATCCTACTAATTACGCAGAGCTATGTCTCGGGAATGTTCCAGAGATTTGAATGTGCGATTACTCCCCAATCAATTCAGTTCAGCGAGCATGTTTGGCTTAATACTCCACTTGCCACTCGGACTTTGATTAATTTATAATTATAATTCCTGCATTAAGTATTCATTCAAGGCTAAAAATAAAAGTGGTCTTTTTGAACATGTGCGTCCACACAGAGCGACCAACCTCGCGAGGCATTTGCCGTGCGAAGCAGCTTGGTTAGTGTGGATGTGACTCGTCCAAAGCAAGCTCGCGCGCTGCCGCGGGTGAGCTACCGAGCGCACGAGCCATCAAGTGTCGAATTTGTTTTGCTCGCGTATTTTGTTTTGTGCCTCGGTCAAGAAACAGCCTCGCGTGGAAGTTTCTGCTCGTTTTGTGTGGACGCACCTATTGATATTTTTTTAGGAACACAAATACATTACTAAAATAATCAATACGGCTGTGGCACCCTGACACATCCAAAGGGGAACGCGGCAGAATTATAGAAAACTAGCTGTTGCCAGCGGTTCACCCGCTATGACTCTAAAATTATCCCACAGAAAGATAAAATCGGGATAAAAACTATCCTATGTGTTAATCCAGGTTACAAACTACTGTCGTACCAAATTTTATCCAAATCCGTTCAGTAGTTTTTGCGTGAAAAAGTAACAAACATCCATCCAAACAAACTTTCACGGTTGGTAGGATTGCGAAACGAGCTGGACAAACCTAACGGCACGGGTCCAGGTTAGCTTGAGATTATAGTGACCGGACGTTGCATGGAGAGGCTTTAGCTCAGCAGTGGGATGGTATAGGGTACAGTCAGTGAGTCTACCTAGCAAACTTAAATGAGCACAACAAAATATATTATTGTTCCTTCATTGTCAGGTAGGTATAGTAGTCATGTACCCACGCCTGAGACACAGGTCAATTCCCTTAGAGAGGGTAGTTTTTAAGTTATATTTCAATAATAATAAACTATAAACAAACTTATGTGACGAACGAAATACGATAACTTTTAGTACAAGAGCCATGTGTGTGTGACGAGGTCGGGACGTGGTCGCGCGGTTTGCCTTCTCTCGGGCTTATTCGTTCCACGGGTGTTTCAAAGCCGATTACGAGGCGCGCGCTGCACCTCACAGAGTCACAGCTTTTACAAAAATATAATATGCAGTAGTTCTACTCAACACGATCACTTCACGATGTGTACAATGTTTTAAGAGATGTTGTGTGTCTTTCCATGAACACATGCATCACGCTGCTCGAGCCCGGCACCAACCCGACACCGGCCCGAAACCTACTCGACACCGATCGGCAGCGCGTCGGCGTGCGATCCTATTGTCGAAGTCATGTCGTTACTGAACGCCACCGCCACCTTTGAGGAATTGTCCAAAAGTTTATGTTTTCCATTTACAAGTACTAAGTAATAGTCATCCCGCGATCATAGCGCTTGCAACAGCGTCGAAATATCGGGAACTCAAAACAATTAATAATCACGGAAAATATCCCATAAGGGACATTTTAAATTACTAAGTAATACTCGTTCGTACACTAGAGGCACTTTTTCATTTTACATAATTATACCTAATTAATCTCGTAAACTTCAAGTAAGCTGTACAGCCAAATACGTAGATTTCAAGCTAGAGCTTTGGTTGTTAAGCGATAATAACTTAAAACACAGAAATGCGTCGGTACGTCGAGGCGGACGCGCTTAATATAAGGCTCCTAATGAAACACACGTAACAGAACATTCAGCTAAATCACCCGCGCCTCACTCAGGCCCTCTTTTTATTCGTGTTCTTACACTAATTACAGATACAGCAATAACACAACGAAACTTGTACAAAAATGTTCACTTTATCCGTGTGTTAGAGTTTATGTGAATATTACAGCTATGTCTTATTTATATCGACCACAAAAACACAATGTTGTGAAAACCTCACATATCGGAGACCTCAGATTTCTCCCATTTAATTACTTCAATGGTTTTATACCAATTTATGACTCACAATACAAACAGTGTATGGTGCTTATACTATACTATAATATTCCTTTCGGGAACTGGGATTTACATAAACTGGAATTTCAGCTTTCTATCTGGGTGTCGGGTGTCGAACGTAAGTCCGCCTTTATAAAGTGTCAGCGAGTGTAGGGCCATGACACGATGTACGACACTGGAAAGAAACTAACTGGAGCGGACTCAGGAAAACTTACAACCAGTGAAAACTCGTGCAAACAGACACACTTGCGATTCCCGGCCACGTGTGGCGCGATGCGGACGGCGAGTAATGTGCAACTCGCTGACCGATCATGAACCATACCCCGGTCAACGGCGCCGTGTTCCACACACGCCTTAAAAAACTGTAAGAAAATTCACGGGGCCCTACTTAGAAACCCAAAACCTAACGGGGTCGCTGGACAATTCTGAAAAACATATTTTACTGTACAGTGAGTGCGACTGTCATTTGTTTGTCATAGCTCGTGACCCCTGAGCCCTTATCGACGACGAGTTTTCAGTATTTCACTTTTCAGTGTCTTTCCAGTATTTACAGTGTTTCTTGTATGGAAAAATGGAACAGCACCTCTGGTGTACAAAGAAGGAACTAATTTTTCCTCGAAATTAATGTCAATGTTCCATTTTATTTTACGTCAGATTAAAAGAAAATTCATGATAAGGCCTCTGTGCGTACGGTGTACAGTGTAGTGGCAGGGTGCGCATCACGCAGTGCGATCTCACGAAGCCGCGCGGCGTGACTGCAGCGTGTTTACAAGCTCCAACTACCCTGTACTGCCTGTACTATCACTGCGAGAGGAATTTCATTTAACTCGGGCGTTGCAATTAAAAACTCAAATTACGAACACCACCAAATTAGTGCCCCGATTTAAATATCACTAAACTTAGCTAACGAGCTACGCTTCATATTCGTGGCAGCGTAGCGCGTAGTCCTGTAGCAGTGTGCAGAGTAGCGGTTTAATGGTAATACACTTGATGAATACATTTTCATGAAAAGTACAGTAGTTTAAACATAATATAAACTTGCATAATTCATTTTCCTAAGCGTTATTTAGATACAGTTTAAATACTAAAGTATAAGGATATCTACCGTGTTAATAACAGAGAGATTTTGTGTGGTTGCGCAACACGGAGTTCCCGTGAGCGACTTCACGTGAGGTCTACAAATCCCATCACAAATCCTACCACGACGCGCTGCATTCAAACTGACACCATTGCATTGCTTGGTGCGGGTCAATGAATTTACGTATGATCAATTTTCCAAAATATTTTAAAATTGATTGAGGATAAACAAAAATAAACACGTACTTACTAAACTAACGTTCTTCAAAAACTCACGAACTTGACAGTTAGATAATGCAAACTTTAACAATAGCCTAAAATGGATTCCAAAAGGTTGGAGCTAAATAACAATATTTTTTGACCTAAGTTGTTGTCCCGGGTCTTGGTGTTTAGTGTTTCTTTGTTTTTAAGTTCACCCACGACACCGTAAAAATTCCCAGTGTCGCGAAATGGTCAAAAAAAAATACTAGTATACGTTATAATTTTAAGGCTTTCATATATGTACAAGAGCACGGTCTGAGTCCGTACGAGTGTAATGTGTTAAGCGGTACAGTTCATGAATAACGTGTTTAATTAGGTCAAAATTAAGGTTAGGAATAGTTTTGGGCTAGTTAGGACGAGAATTGAATACTGAATGCCTCCCTCAATACGACCTTCGTTTAACATAACGTACAGTGAAATACCTTGTGACATCTGACTGCTGGCCTGATTGTGGGATAGGCTTGTGGCCCTTCGCTAACGAAATGTATATAAACACGGAACAAAGCGGCCAAGCGGGGCTCATTCCCGGCTTCCAATTTACGCAGTAGGTATTTTACAGCCCATGAAAACACAACAGTTATCCTTGTTGCGAACGTGAGGTATTCTCAATTTATGGCTGACTTTTATATTTATTAAATCCGGTTCGCGCCGCCTCCGCAGGAGCGGTCCCGAGTCCCGACCCTAGCTGAGGTTCACTTTCAATTAATCTCAGTTCTTCATCAAGTTTTCGTAGGTCACATCGTAACCATGAATAATTACAGTCATTAAGGTTAATGATTTCTTCTTCTTAGCGTACAATCATTTTTCTTGAATCAATTAATTCCAATGTCTTAGTTTATTGCGTTGGTAAGAGCTATCGGCAGTTACTACAGTACAAGTCACGCGGTCGCTGCAGTGCTCGTGAGCGGAGCAGCAGAGCAGCGTCCTGCGCTCGTGTTGTGCTCGTAAAGTTTACGTAACTTTGTTTGGCGAAAGTTGGTTAAACCTCAAAAATACACAATATAAATAATTAACATGTTCTGGATTTAGGATTTGATAATCAACTTGACGCCATATGGCCCTATTTATTATCTCAATAAAGTTGTTTGTACCCTATGTGTACACTTGTAACGTTATAATTTCAAGATGATCGTTAGTGGCTTGAAAAGGTTATAAAGAAACTTACTTTCACTTGTAATTTATTTAGGACTAGCTGTGCCCGCAACTTCGTTCGCGTGGATGTCGGAATTTAACAATGATTTTTTTAGTTGCAAGCGCTTAATTCAGGCCACGTTTTTTATATAAACCGTGTATTTAGAATCTTCTTAGATTAATCAAAAATATTTGACACTTGTATTCCAGGTTTATGCAGGACTATTTTCCTAATGCCCGCTATCACCACACCACACCACACCACACCACACCACACCATTCCATTCCATTCTGTTCTACTCTATGATCCCTTTAAATATTGCTTTAATTAATTTATATTTTTTATATTATGTGAACCGATTACGATGACTCAAAATACATAATGTTACTTCAATTCAAACACGTCTATTCCAGGTTTTCTTTTAACGCCATCTGCCGTGCGTTGTAGTTTTGCTATTCGAATTCGAAATTAGATCGCGCGACTGACGTACGAAATCAAATTGCGAGACCAAAGTGCACCCGTAATTTAACTTCTAAAACACTTTACATTCAAATATCTTTTGATAGACTGAACCGATTCCAATGAAACAAAAACTAAATTCCTCTCCAAGTTACGCTTAATCGTTGTGTATAAAAGTTATCTACATTGATTTCGTACATTTTACGTGATGCTCGGACAAATAAACATACAAACAGACAAACAGATAAACAGACAAAAAATCTAAAAATGCTAGAAATGGGTTCTATTGGTTGTCCTCTAATACCCTGGCTATATTTTTTGAGTTTTTTCTTAATGTACAAAAATAACTTTTCTACAGTTTTATTATATGTAATAATAATACAATATAGATATAGAAGATGTGAATTGTTTGTTTTAGATTTACAGACGTATTTAAACACACATTTGATAGCAGACTGCGTTTTAGTCAACCTCTTAACATGATCAAGCCATATAAACATATTCTTAACTCATTTCTCACGATTCGGTATAATCTTGAATTTTTCGACTATTAGGTATATTATTATGTTTCTGTTCAGCGGTTTCGATTTTTTACGTTGAAAACTAAAATCGCATTACAAATGAACTTATTAAAAACTGTGCGCCGATATCCTTCGCTGTACAGACGGTTGCAGAACTTACGATTAATACGTTCCAATACATTTGATTAAATTGCAAGTCAGCCGATTTCACTTCGGATTTTTCAGTTCAAGCAATTTGCATTCCGGACGCAAGTACTAGCTCGCAGCACACCGTAGGTGAGCCGCTGTTATTGCTCTTTGCCCACATGATACCGCACTTCCCTGCTTTTCCCTAGCTCTCCCTGGAAGGGGTGGGGTTAGTAGTAACAGTAATTGTAAATCAATTGAGTGTGCATGCGTCACGGCGTGCTAGCACCAACGAGCGCCACTATTATTACGAGAGGCAGTGTGTTTTCACGTAAATATTTGAAGTGATCGAAATGTATTAGTACTTATCATCCAATAGCCGTGATCTTGACAACTAACAAGTAAAATAACGTCCTCTGTCAGTACAATCCGAGCTTCATCATTTACCGTAAATAAATGTGATAATGAAACATCGTACAACAGTAAGCAATTGCACCTGTCCTGTCATCCGGGGACAGCGCAGCATATTTTATTTTTCTACCTCTCTACTACTACTCGTCATGTCAGCCGTTACCTCCTTCCTAGTCCCGTCATCCTTCACACAGTTGATCGCTCGTTTGTTTTTTTCTTTCAAAACAGCGAGTCCTCGCGGCCTGCCGGCTGCGGCGGCTGTCGCTGACATTAGGAACTAATATGCTTAATGGTGCGCGGCTCAATCGCAGCTCTATTGAAACCAGACGCGATGCGGTGCGGGCGCCGCGCGGGCACACAGCCAGCCGATATCATTTTAATATTTAAACTTCGATTCAAATGGAAGTTAAAAAATCTCGCTATAAATTTTCCTCTTCGGGCGCATGAATAGTTCGCATCGCCGCGGGAAATTCACATTCGAACTGGAAAAGAAATATTGCAAAGGGAATCCGTTTTAGAGCGGTGCAACGCGAGGGCGAGGGCGGGGAGCTCGCGGGGCGGTGCGGGGCGGGGCAGGCCGGGTGAGGAGGGCGATGCGGCGGTGGAGAGCGGGTTACGTAACCCGCACACTCGAGCCGTGTAAAACTTCAACAATATGACGGAAATAAATTTCTATCTACTGCAGCGGCTATAACTTTAAATAAAGTACACTTCCTCGGGCGGCTGCTCTCCTAATTTCTGTTTAATTACTCTCCGCTCGCCGATGAATAATTCCCTTCATTGCCCCCTCGAGCGCTCACCGCCCTAACAGTCACTTAAGCGCTCGTAAACTATTTGTATTATTTGCAACTCGCTCACCGTTCATAAATTAAACAATTCACCTTGAAAGAAGAGTGCTTCAAAGTTGATTCAGCACTAATTTATAATCAATGTACGGGTAGAACTACCGAATGACAATTTTGTATACTCTATTTATTGGCACACAGACAGTTTATAGCCTGGATTAAAACATAGGATTTTATCTTTTCGTGGGTCAACCTGTCCAGTTGTTCCGGACGAAGCCACAGGCAACAGCAAGTACCTATGCAAAAAAAGCTACATAATGTTTTTCTGTCTCAAAATAATTAGTATAGGCGGGTATTGAAAGGTTTAGTGAAGTTAGTGAATGAAGCCGCGACGCTCGACGTGTTCGGGCGAAGTAACGCGCGCGCTGATTAGTAAGCGCTGCAGCGCTGCAGTGGTGCTCAGTGGACGGTGAACGGTGTGCGTCACAGCGCTGTAAAAGTTATTAGCTGCAGTTAGTACCGGTCACTTCCCGCATATAAATGTTCTTCGTGGAAGACACCAGTCGAACTTACACAACCATTGTGTACACTATGTAACAGATCCATTTTTACGGTTAAAAATGATATTGAGGTTACTAATATTTTTTTTTCTATACTGAACAGTTTGCGCGAGAGACACTTCCAAAGTGGTTAAATGTGTGTCCCTCTCCCCACCCCCTGTAATTTCTAAAATAAGAGAATGAAACAACTAAAAAAAATATATGATGAACATTATCTTGCAAACTACCTGCGATGCAAACTATGCGAAAAAGATTTCAACGAGATCAAGTATTTATAGTTTTTTTATTACGTCAGAAATCTTAACCCACTACAAGAACTTTTATATTATGTTACTTGCTGCTACGGAACCCTTTATGGGCGAGTCCGACTCAGAATTGACCGGTTTTACATCTAGAGATCAGTCTCTAGATATAAAACCGGCCAAGTGTGAGTCGGACTCGCCCATAACGGTATCAGTACCGTTGTTCATTGTTACTTCGTCTTTTCGCCTGGTCGTATTCAAGAAAGCGAAACTTAAATATTGGCCCAAATCTACGAATCTTGTGGTAGAAGGAAACGATTACTACTGAAGTCCTGCATATATTGTACCTAACTTACGCGGCATGCTGCACGTCATATCAACCTGTAATTATCTTCCACAAAATGGTATGCTTAATGTAAGTAGCAGCAACACATGTCATGTGTAGTGCTCGTAAAACTGAAGTTATTGAACTAAATGTTTTGTAAACAAACATGATTCTGTTCACTTCCACAGTTAAGTTTCATGAATGCAAACTAGCATTTAATTCAAATAAAATTAGACATAGGTTTATAAACTTCTAACGGATTTTAGTCAGTATACGGGTCTTACAGTCCTTCCGCTTCACACATAGCGGGAGGACTTAATTAATTAAGGAAATCGTTTATATAAGATTACACTTAATAAATAGTTAATCTATAATTTATTTGAAGTAACATTAGTACATTAGTACTACAACTACAAACAAAAACTGTTGGTCATGCGACCTCAAAGAGCAGGTGAGAAGTTCCCTCGGGGTTAACAATATTTAATTAATGGCATTAGAAAAAAAATACCTAATCACAAAAATGTGCAAGATACACAGTACTAGAAGATTCACCACGCACCACACGCCACACGCCACACGCCGCCCGACCTCTCACTTAGCATCTCATATGGAAATATTTATCCATCCTTCATTCACTATTCCGCGTTAATTTTGCGCTACAAAATTAAAAAGCAGTGCGTGAAAATAGCAGTGGTTGTATTAAAATACGCGAATCATTTCGAGCGAGAGCTTTCTCTCAACCAGCCATTAAATATTTACCGTCAGCGCCAAGCAAAAATTGAAAGTGGGCTTAAGGCAGTTACCACGCTACCGCACCGAGTTACTTGCGCCGGGCCGCACCAGGCCTTACCGGGCCGCACTGGGCCACACAAGACCTCACCGGGCCACACCGGGCCACAGCACATGCAGCCTAGTGCGACGTAATGTCGTATCTCACAATAGAATATTGAATATTCGCGTAGGTACGGTATTTATGGACACCCACAACAATAACTTATACATAACGAGCACTCCGCCCGCGACTTCGTCCGCGTGATTTTCGAACTTTGCTTTTGTGAATTTTTACTCCCAGCCACCCTCTATAAGAGTTACTTTTCGAAAATCTTAATCAATATTCAACAAAATTTCTATCTCCTCGCAGTATCCCGTCTTGGGTGGTACCTACGTTCTTAAAATAATATATTGGTATTCCTTGCTAACAACCCCAAAACTACTCTTAAGGGGTTGAATTTCGCAAGATCCTTACTTAGTGAGAACCTATGTCTAAAGTAGAACCTCCTGTAAAATTTGACATCTCTAACTATCAATACATCAATCCCGTTTTAACTATCACTTACGTCTTGAGACTCCTAGCACTTGTAGTAACAAAGTTTCATAATAAACTATCAACCCCAAAAACAACCCCTTGGGGGTCGAATTTCACAAATCTTTTACCTTGTTGAGCATTTACGTCTTAAAATGAACCGGCATGCAAGATTTGAGACGCCTAGCACTTGCAGTAACAAAGTTTCATACAAACTATCGACCTCAAAAACAAACCCCTTAGGGGTCGAATTTCGCAAAATCCCGTCATACTGTGTTAGCATCTACGTTCTAAAAAGACACCTTATGCAAAATTTGGAATTCCTAGCACCTGTAGTAGCGAAGTTTCATACAAACTATCAACCCCAAAAAGCAAAATCCGTTCTTAGTGCTCACCTACGTGGTATAAGGAAGTTTTATGCAAAATTTCAAGTTTCTAGGCCCAGCGGTTTGGGCTGTGCGTTGTCAGATCAGTCAGTCAGTTTTGAATTTTATATATATAGAAGAAGAAGAAGATTATTTCATTCGTGTGCGTTACTTACATATTCATGTGGGGACCATTTTTCTGCTTCCTTAATTATAATTAAACGGTGGTTTAAACATCTTTGTAGAGAATTTTAAATCAGCGTGGCTGTTTAATTTATTAGCAGTCCTTTAATCCTGGTCGCGGGACTTATTTCTATTACCGTGACCCCGGAACATAAAGGGCTACTGAAGGACACCGTGGATTTTAGTCAGTACAAGTCTGACAGTACCTCCCGCCCTGCCCGGGGTTGGAGGTCTCATTTGATGATTTTACCACGATAAAAAAAAAAAGTCCTTTAATCCGAATGAGATATAGAAAAATACGTACTTATTATAAACAGCTATGATATTTTATAGTATTTTGGCACAGACTAATTGTTCGTTTAATTCTTATTATGCTACATAGCTTACCTCAATGAATATTTTACAAAACAAAATATTTAAAAACTTTGATACCTATTCGCCAGTCGTGGGAAAAATCATCTTTGATACCACTACGGATCTGCTACTGATTGTAGTTTTACCGTGTAATGTGCACTGCCGCATGTACACGATAACCACCACTATGTACACACATAGGTTTTTGAAGATATTCCCTGCTAATGTGTTGACAACAATTTTACGTTACTGTGAACATAATTCTTTGGAAACCATATTAAAAAGAAAACTAGGGACAATTTTATTTCATGAGAATGAGTTTATTTCATGTTAGTGGTCGTGACTATTAGTAAGGTCCCGGTGTGACGTCACGAGACAACACGTCGCAGGCCACTGTTCAACGTGTCACCGCGCGCCGACAGATTGCGATTCTGATTGCAGCTGTAATTACACCTCGGACCTCCCCCTCCCCACCCCTACGAACTGCTCGTCTCACACCCCCCCCCCCCCCGCACCCCCTGCACCTCGCCTGTGACCACTTGCACCGACACAAGCATCTTTCCGGATCCGTCACGCAACACTGCATAGGCTCTACATTTATCTGTCTTTACCCTTAAGTGTTTAATTTAATCTCATTCAGTTATGCCACCAAATCCCGACCGAAAACTTATTTTACACTTCTTGGCTTGCTTAAGAAGTTGGTTATTATTTATTAAATACATTTTTTTTGTGTAAAACTTAGGTAGGGATTTATATTTCTACTTACTACATATCAGTACTGGCGGTTAATTTTTGTGTTCCTTTTTCTGTCTCTGGAACCCATCATCAGATATTTACAAAAATGATGGGATCACTTCGGAAATTTCTTTCGAACAAAAAATTAATTATTATGACGGACTTACACCCGAAAATTATATAAAAAATGTATTTATAAATATTCGAATTGATCCTCCTTTTCCTTTACTCCTCCATTTTTGAAGTCTCTTAATAATAATTGCACCAATCAGAAATATTATAATAGACTAAGTACCAAGTGCAAAATATTTCATACCGGCGAGAAAATGATGCCGAAAGCTACCCCAATCTATTCTAATTAATGATCATCATAATTAATTTGCATAATTGGAGTAGATTACCGTGGAAATGCAAAATACTAAATGAAACTGAAGTCGAAACGAATTTCCATAAACATCCCGATGGAATAAATCATATCACACAGAGAATGACAGCGAGCTGTAGTGATCGTAGCGCGTAGCAAGCTGTACATGCTACGAGCTTGGTATGCGCTAATAATATTCTACAATAATTATGTACAGTTAATCTCATTGACTACTTTCTTAAAACTTATCGATCCCAACGACGTTGCTAAATCACTATGCTGGAACGAAGATATGACGAAGCATCTATTAAGCTAGCTCAGGGCATTATCGTGTAATTAATTAGATCTGGATCCCCTGTCCCGCCACCCCCCCTTCCTCTGCCTCCTGGAGGGCGGCGCTCACATAAATCTCGTTTTTATTATTGGGTCCTCGCTCCGGAAATATGGAATGGAAATGAAGGCAACCGACCGCCGGACACATGCTACGGATACTAGATCCCGCTACGAGTGCTACGACTACCGCTACGAGTTACGGCGTAGCAAGCATTGCATATCGTTTTACATTTTCTTTAATATTATACATAATTATTTTTCTAGCACTCCGCCTACGATTTCGTCCTGGCATTTTTCAAACTTTTTTTCTATGGATTTCAAGTCCAGGTTACCGTCTTTATAGAACACTTTTGGAAAACCATACTACGCATTAATTGAAATATTATAACTTTCCAAAATACAAAATCTTTCACATAAAAGAAGTTTTCCTCTCAAAGACTGATTTTCGCAATTTTTGGTATAACATAAAAGGGGAAATTTTCAAGTTAGTTTGCATAGCAATATTCGAAACAATGAGGAATATCGAAAAATATCGATAGGAGTCACGAGGCCGATTTTGACGAAAACTAAAACTCAAATTAATAAAACTGAAATAAATAATATGAGAAGGAGTGGTTTTGATTTAGTAGAGCGGAGCGCCTGTATATAGAGTTCGATTGTGTGTTGCAGTGTTGTCGTGCGGCGAGGCGGGAGGAGGGCCGCGTCTCACGAAGCGCTACGTGGGGCTGTACACCGGGCCCTACTTCGACCCCTCCGCGCCCAACAACATCACCACGCAGCTGGGTACGCACGCGTACCTGCCCTGCAAGGTACGTGTCTGACTAGCGGCTGCTCAACGAGCCCCTCCCTCGCCAAGCCCGCTAATGACCGTATTGTGCCTGTTCCAGGTGCGGCAGTTGAGCAACAAGTCCGTGTCGTGGATCCGGCGCCGCGACGCACACATCCTCACTGTGGACCGCTTCACATTCATCGCCGACGAGCGCTTCCAGGCCTTCCTCGTCGAGGCTACCGACACCTGGACGCTGCAGGTAACACATCTTTTATGTCATTCGCCTTTATTTTATGACCCTTGTAATATATATTTGGCAGAGTTTTTTTTTTTAATCTTGGTGATAAGGAACAATAATGGTCTACTTGTTGTAACTGCTACTGCTGGATTTATATTCTGGATTAGATTTTCGAATCGGTAAAGGTGTTTTACCGAGTTTATTATGTTTATATGACTTACAAGTATTTGTTCCGTGTCTGAGCGTGTATTTGAGTTTATAATTATGTTTGTAAATGCACCCACGATACAGGAGAAATTCCAAATGTGAACAAAGATAAAAAAGTGCAATCAATGAGTAAAACGCGCGTGTGTGCAGGTGAAGTACGTGCAGGCGCGAGACGCCGGCGTGTACGAGTGCCAGGTTGGCACTGAGCCCAAGATGAGCCACTTCGTGCAGCTCAACGTAGTAGGTGAGTCTTACCAGTGTCTGCTCCTCCTTGTCTCACAACACGGATACTTTGATGTCGGCTGCAACTGCACACATTCAACTGTCGAGTTACACGACCACTAAACTCCCTGTTATTATTCAAGGTCGTCTGTGATAATCAGCAAAATAATTGTGTTATAATATATTTGATGTGATGTCGACAGTGCCAAAGATCGAGATCGTGGGCGAGTCGGACCTGTACGTGAAGGCGGGTACGACGGTGAGCCTCAAGTGCGTCATCACGCAGGCGCTGGAGGAGCCCGCCTACATTTTCTGGTACCACAACGACGAGCGCGTCCTCAACTACGACAAGAGCCTCGTCGAGATCCGCATGGAGCGAGTGGCCCCCGACACCACGGTACGACCAGCTTACGTGCACACACTCTCCCCGTCATACACATTGATACACTCTCGGGGGCGCTCTTCACACGTCCATATAATAAATCATTCATACCCTTACCCATACCCTTAGAACAAGAGCTTATAGTCTGAGGGCATAAGTTAGAGAGTCATTGATAGGAAGACATCGCCACAACGGACGGTTCGCGACCGCTCCATGGAGTAGCATGAATTACGTTATACTTTTATTGTGTTAAGTTTGAAACCCGTGGTTTGTCCGCGCCTAATAACTGACACGCATCTGGCTTGATTAATGTAAATCATTTCTGACTGCTCCACGTCTTAACTGATTGTAAAACTGTCTAAACCGAAACGCGTATATGTAATACAAATAAGTAACGACCTGGTATTGTGGTTTCAGGTGGGCAACTTGATAATCTACAGTCCGCGGCGCGAGGACTCCGGCAACTACTCGTGCTCGCCTTCCAACCTGGACTCCGCGTCCGTCATGCTGCACGTGCTCAGCGGTCAGTACCACACCACATGGCATGCTTGCCGCTCCGCCTACTTTGGCATGCCTGTTCTAATTTGTTACCTTGCCTCTTTTTCTCAACTTTTAAACCTTCCCTGGACCACAAATAATTCAAAACCAAAATCAGCCAAATCGGTCCAGCCATTCTCGAGTTTTAGCGAGACTAACGAACAGCATTTTTATATAATAGAGATGTCCGTTCGTAAGTGTTGCCAAAACTTGAAAACTGATGCACTGATGAATTGATTTGGCTCATTTCTTATCAACAATATCCAATAATTCTAAATTCATTCATACTTAGTACCTAGGGATTAGGAAAGTATGTTATTCCTTGTTTATGAGGAAAAAATAATAATTTATTAAGAGATTTCATTAAAAAAAAATATTTGTTCTGAATGTGATCCTCTTCTCGCTACTTTCAGGTGAGCAGCCGGCGGCAATGCAGCACGGCAACGCGGCGGGCACGCCGCCCCCGCCCCCGCGCGCCGCGCTGCTGGCCGCGCTCGCGACGTCACGTGCGCGCTCGCTTCTCAGGCTACTGCTGCTGATCGCGCTTGCGCTCCTCTACCCGTGAGTAACATCCGCCTCAGATACTGCCACGAAGGAGTGCCTTCCGCCTCCCAAACATAATTATGATCATATGAACCGCGTTGTATAAAGGTCGTTCACTTAACGGGTACTCCTTTCGGTTCCAGGGTGCTATGTCACGATGAGGACGACGGTAAATAGCGCAACGAAGTGTGAAGAGCCTCGGTGAAGGACTCAGTGACTTCAGTGTGAGTGTGAGTGAGTGCGAGAGCGGGTGCGCGGGCGCGCGCGCCCTCACGTCCAACACGCCGCATGCGATGCGGAGTGGTTAAATTAAATGTATTGTAAAAATTTCAAATGTATTACTTAGATAAAGGAACGGTCTGTCGTACGCGTTGTGATATGAACGATGTGAGAAGATAATTTAAATTACGAAATTATTCTTATTCGTACCTACCTACTAAAGTTTATATTATGGGAAACAAAACTATGTACATAGGCCGACGACGCGAGCGGAGCGGCGCCTCGCGGCCTGACTGCCGCTCGTGCGTCTTTCACATTTGTAAAGTTGTATATAATTATTATAAACGATTACAATTAATTATATTAATAGTAACATTGATTAATCTACTGCGCTATCTTGGCAGCGCATCTCGTCTCTTGGTTGACACATATTTTGTCAGGATATTAGAAATATATATTTTGTGTCCGAGGTGTATGTCTGGCAACGCACATGTGCCTAAAGTCTGTGTGTAACACCACGCATATGCTAGACGTACGAGTCTGACATCAAACATGTGTAAGACGTTCACGTCTGATGTCGAGTGTGTGCCAGACGTATGCGTCTGCACATGCATACGTATGTGTGTCAAGAGCTTACGAGGCGCGCCGCCACGTGGAGCTATGCTCGACTACTCATAACGACATCGAAATCGTTTTAACCGCCAACGTCTTACGGACGGACAATGTACTCGTGTCATTTGTTCAACAGTACAAAACTGTAAGGAATTGTAACATAACTTGTGAATTGGTTGATTTTAGTATAATCATCTATGCTAAGATGATGTTTTATATTGTAATATGGTCAATACGAGACGATGCTTGTCGACGGCCCACCTTTGAATGTAAACCTGTGATTTGTTAATTAGTGCCTGTCTGTATAGTACAGTGTACACCCCGCATTTCCTTAATAAGTATTCATTTTGTATTGTTTCTGTGTGGTGCTAGGTGTGCCGTCGACAGACATCGCTTGCGACGATCTACTTCGTTGACTTTACTGAACACAATATGTCGTCGAACAGTGGTTCCGAGTTGAAAACGTTTGGTTCGTTGACACTGTTACTGCCTCACTTGTAAATATATTGATGTAAGTAATACAAAATAAAGATGAAATCGTTGAAACATTGTCGGTTGTATTATTATATCCACGTGCGCGCTCCTCATCACACGATACTTATGCGCGCATAAGCAGCGCACTCCAGTAAATAAATTCGATTTTTGAAATTTGATGTGGTACGACAACCTTCGAACGTGAAGTTGGCACCACTGCAGGCGATCAGCTGTTGCGGCCAGTGGCCGCCATTACTGATACAACTCCTTGGTGAAAGTTTTCTTATGGTTTTATTTGAGGTTCCAAATTCAAATCACATTATTCCTACGGGAATAGTGTCTGTATTGCCCAGCTCGAGCGAGGGGGGTCATGACTTGCTTTACAGGTTTGCTTGACATATAATTTGTCATTTACGAGCAAGTAGTGTGAAAAGATAATTATATTGACAATTATACACATTCCTGATATTAACACAAAAAATAACAGTCAATAAATCGAACAAAAACCTGTTGTACTAATATGAAAATAATTGTATGCAAGGCGTTGAAGGCGTGTAAATAGCCTGCACCTTTGTGAAGGTTGTGAGAAAATTTGAATTAAGAACCTATGAAAAAATTGTAATGGCGGACCTCAAAAATAACTAATTTCCCTATTGATGAATCCTCGAGAAACTAATACCAAAAAAAAGTATTATCAGCAAAACATGCCCACGTACCTTGACAGTCTCGAGATCCCACTCATACACAGGGAGATGGAAAGATACCTCGTTCATGCGTGCGTGATGGCTTGTAAGCTGCCGGCCGGCGAGCAAAATCTTCGTAAATCCACCGGTGGGATGGTTAAAACTCCAAAAATCAACACTGCACTATAAGTTCTCAATGAAGCACAGATGCAAGTCCATTTATTTTATGAGTATCATCAAGTTCTCATCAAAAAAGGATTTTTCAAAAGGCTGAGCACAGAACACACAGTGTCTTTCGGATGGCGGCGGGACGCGAACTGCTCGCTAATGCCATCTATTGGTCATGTTGCGAGAAAACTCAAGAAAGTTTCGATACAAATGGGCGCTGCGGAAACAAAATATTGGTGCGAGGATTCATCAGTAGACAAGTTAAAATATTAAAATTGAACTACTAACTTATTGTATATGGAAAAATCCTAATATACTATTATCTAAATTGAAAACTCTTTGACGCTTTACCACAAGGGTTGTTCTGATTAATGTTAATTGTCTTCAAAAACTTGCATGCTTAGCTTGTGTGCTTCTATAAGTTTATTTTAATGGTTTTTCTTTAATTTATTTGAATTAATCTGTGTATAACCAGTAGTAAATCATTACTGAATTGATTTTTTCCTCATAACTACGAACTATTATTCATAAATGAGGACTTCCCTTAGTTTCTTTGTATATTAATTAACAGTGGAAGCAATTTGTACGCTTTGTTTTTATCTTGGTAAAATCATCAAATGAATCCTCTCGCTCTGGGCGGCAGGGGAGGGACTGTCATAAGTTTATCAATCAACAGAAATAATTATGTTATTCCTGTTTACAATTTTATCTAAACTGATACAGTCGTTTATCTGAATCAGTTCAATCATTCCGAAAGGTAATATTTCTTCTTCATAATGTGGGAAACCAAGGAAATGAGTAGCGGTGTAATTTTAATAAGTATATACATTTTAATTATGATTATAATTGCGAAATTTGTGTACAAAAGTGTCAGAAGAACATTACATTACCAAAAAGATAAAATGCTTCATAGAATTTAATATTCGTTAGTTTGGTGTTTAAGAAGACTCGTAAAAGACGGTGTCGATGCCCTCACCACTGATGCCGAACACCATAAAAATTGCTGGACGCTAGTACTGACGCAGAACTGATGGCCTACCACGTCGTCGTCTTAAAGCGTGACTGGTTCCGCTTAGGGAACGAGATGGCGCTAGACGACCTGTATTAGCTCTATCTGTTTCCCACAGCCTAAAGATGGTAGGCCTCCAGATCGCCCCAGCGGCGTGTGGTCCCCGCGGCCGCACTAGGAGGACTCCGCTGGGGCGTCCGCTGGGGGGTCCCGCAGGAAGGCGCGCAGCTGGTCGCGCACGCCGTGGTTGAGGGAGAGGCTGGCGGACAGCAGGCGCCGCCCCGACACCGGCGACACCGCGCCCTCTGACACACAACCACTTAAGCTTAGCACACACGCTACATCAAAAATCGCGCAAATAAAATTCCAAAAAATACTGTTGGATACGATATCACTGAATATTATTGGATTATTGGACACTTTGGAACAAATTACATTAAATACACATGTTAACAACAATCATCATAGACCAACGATCGTGTGCGCCAACACAGCCTTTGGGTCACAGGAATCGAAAATGGCTTGACCCTTGATCAGGCGGTCAGCCGCCCATTACTCAACGCCTACAAGAGCACGTCTAAGGCAGTCGCATATCACCGTTTTGATACAATTGAATCATCACTACATAGTATAAAACAAAGTCGCTTTCTCTGTCCCTATGTCCCTTTGTATGCTTATTAAATCTTTGAAACTACGCAACGGATTTTGATGCGGTTTTTTTTAATAGATAGAGTGATTCAAGAGGAAGGTTTTTATGTATATAACATGCATAATATAATAGAGGTTGCACCCGTGCGGAGCCGGGGCGGGTCGCTAGTATTTAATAAAGCTTGTAATGTTATCAATTATGTTTATGTTTGTGCAGTTTTGCGTCTAGTCGCCAGACTAGACTAGACCCAATTACTTCTGACATGAATCGGTAATTGATACGTTTGATTTCTATGTTGTGTGGTGCGTGTTGGTAGCTCACCGGCGGCGAGGAACCAGTCGAGGATGTTGGCGCGCTCGTACGTGTAGCCGTCGGCCGCGAACACGGGCTCGCGCAGCAGCCGGTGCGACAGCGGGCAGCGCAGCGCGTGCGGGGCGCGCCGCTCCTGTAACACACCGCGCTCTCTCACTACTTACTACTTGGAAATGTACAATCACTAAAGTCCGGTCAGAAAGCAGCAGTTTCGTACATTGACCTATTATTGATGAAGGCGGCCATCGCATAATGTGCAAGCGGAATTCATTATAATTATTTACGCGGGAGTAACAGAGACAGTAATAATGCCAATATTGTACCAAATTCCTCCTGATTTCTGACCGGACTTTAGTCTATCATGAGTATCTTTGTTCTATACCTACCAAATCCTCTTTTTTTTAAACCTCTTACTATAAAAAAATCTGAAAAATATCAGGTTAGTGGGTACAAGTCAAGATTGGTGCAATGGTGTCATGGAGCACCTGGTTTTGTACCCTTCAACGGCCAAGTCACATAACGTATAATAATAAAGAAATAAGGAACCTTAGACTTGGCACGACGACGAAACCGTCAATTTAACCTGCAAGAGTTAGAGTTTTTCTAGATAGATTATTAATAATAAGTAAAGATCAGCTAACCTGATCATAAGAGGGTGGCTCAGCTCGCAGCCAAAGCAGCTCATCGCGCAAGCGCGCTGCCTGCGTGGCCCCTTCAGCCCCGTTGCCTTCCTCGTCCTCCTCACGTTGAGCAGCGCCTGCGCAGGTGCATTCAAGTGAGGCCAGCAACGCAAAGGTTATTATAAATTATTTAATGTCACTACATCACATTTTTGCAAATTAAGATGGAAATAAAAATCATAATTATAATTTGTCATAATCTCATCAAGATCTGCATTTTAAATAAATAAAGCAAAAGAGACCGAGATTTAAAAAATACATTGTCTCAGTCTCTTCATTACGTCATGTCGTAAGGTTCAGCAAGTATAAAATTCACCACATTTTGCCTCAAATAAAATTGGCTTGAAAAATATGAATCTTAATTTTGTTTTTACGTCCAAAAAATGAAATCTTCTATAATTATCTATACATATAATAAAATAGTAGAAAAGTCAAAACTGTACATTGAATATATTTTTAAAAGAATACTTGGGGTGTGATCTACAATAGATACTGAAGCCAAAAATATAGTTTTTAGAATTTTTGTCTGTTTGTCTGTTTATCTGTTTGTCTGTTTATCTGTTTGTCTGTATGTATGTCCGGGATAAACTCAAAAAGTACTGGACGGATTTGAATGATTCTTTTTTTGTTGTATAGGTATTAAATCTGGTCAAAACATAGGCTATAATTTATTTTAGAAACTTGAAGAACTGGCGCAGAACCGCAACAGACCAGCTAAACTATAAGAGATACAAAAATGGTGCGATAGCAAAAATTGTTCCACGTGATGAGCATTTTGTGCTGAGAGAATTAGTTTGAAGATCTGGAACACCTGATGTGGAACTCGAAGAGCCCAGCTACACTATAACATAATTATACAGGAATAACGTCTTAGCAAAGTTGTTCGGCCTGATGAGCACTCTCTGTGGACATATAAAAATTGAAGATCTGGAACACCTGATGTGGAACTCCAAGAGCCCAGCTACACTATAACATATACAGGAATGACGTCTTAGCAAGAGTTGTTCATCGTGATGAGCACTCTCTGTTGACGTATAAAAATTGAAGATCTAGACCACCTAATGTGGAACTCTTAGAGCCCAGCTACCCCGCGGTAGTGGACGCCCACGGCGTCGGACGTCACAAGACGATCTCCGGCCACCGTAGGCGCGGGCATGCGGGCAGCGAGTAAAGGGCAACTCGCTGTCCGACCATGGACGGCGCGTCATGTTCCACGCGCGCCTTAAAGAGCGGCAGCATAATGACGGAGGCCCCTCTCAGAGGGCTAAAGCCTGCCGGGGTCGCGGGACTTATACCATCACCGATACCCCGGAACTTAAAGGGCTATTGAAGAACCCCGTGGATTTTAGTCAGTACAAATCTGGCCCTGCCCGTGGTGGGAGGACTCATTTGATGATTTACCACGAAAAAAAAAGAGCCCAGCTACACTATAACATGATTTTTTTCAACTGGGCGTGGATGGCTTTCTTCGAAACTATGAGGAATATCGAAAAATGTTGAAGACTCCTTTCAACAATTTTGGGAAGTAATCATATACGGCAAACTTAAGAAAATCGTATAATTGAAAAAAAAACTGATCAATCTTCAAGGCGAGGACTGTATTCGAAACTTAAGTTAACCTTTTCTTCTTTGAAATCATGCTTATTTTTGTTCAACTCAACGCCCAGTTGAAAAATTCAACCTGTATAGGAATGACGTCTTAGAAAGAGCTGTTCAGCCTAATGAGCATTATCTATTGATGTATATAAGATTTGGAACACCTGATGTGGAAATGAAACTATCACTAATTTCGCGGACTGATTTTCGATGACGATTAATATATTAATACAATTTTTATTCTACTGGCCAAACTCCCATGAATTTTTTACCCGGGCTCTTGGAGTTGGGTATCAGACTTTTCAGATCTTCGATTTTGCCGACCCCATTGTCGCTGGCATAAGCAACAAGATCCGCGTACGAAGTCGCGGGCAGAAGCTAGTTTTAAATAAATGAGATAAGCTAATCAAAGTTTCGTGACTGAATATACATGTATGCCTAAAAAACTATGCCAAGTGGCCTATTCCCTAAGGGATCATTGTTTCTTCACAGAATATGAAAATATAAATATTTAACTATACCATAGCCAAATTCTTCAACTAATAAGTCAACTGGAGTAGATAATAGTTTGGAGCCTGTCATGTCTGCCTCCCTCACTCTCTGGTGAAGAAGTTTCTCTTCTTCTGGATTCAGCTCCAAACCTGCAACGGAATAAATAATTTATTTAGAGCAATGTTAACTATTGATTCTGCACTCTGAATCTCGGAATGCCGCCCCAGTTGTCAGTCACTCAGAAATATACTAGAGGACAATGATAGCCTGATGATTACCAACCGGGAAAGCGCATAACACATTCAGTGAGCCACCGGCGCACGCCCTCGTAGCTCCAGAGTGTCGGCGGCGTGCCGTCCTCGTCGTCCTCGTCGTCGCGCAGCTCGGCCGGCACCGCCCACACTGCCAGCTCGCCCGCCAGTGAGCCGCTCAGCAGCAGCGGGCCCGGCGCCAGCGCCACGGCCAGGCTGCGCGCGCTCAGCACGGCCAGTAGACGCGCACCCGCACCGCACGCGCCCACTCGCCACACGCGCAGCACGCAGTCCGCGCTCGCCGCTGCCAGCAGCGCGCCGCCCCAGCGAAGAGCTGAGGCGCCCGCGCCGTGCAGCGGCAACGTCTGAGCCACGCGCACGCTCGCCGCCGCCTGCTCCTGCCGTCACAAGCGAGCTCTAAAAGCGCAGAGTCCAGTGCCTACACACGATACGTTTGCGCTCATGCTACCTCGTTATAGTCTATGCTCCATATTTTGATGAGCGAGTCGCAGCCGGACGTCGCTAGGAGGTATGTGTTCTCGGGAAGTGCCAGCGCGCTCGCCGAGTGCGCGAAGTCGCAGCTCTGAACGCCCTCTGATGAAGACATACTTCGTATTACAGCAATTTATTGCTCATTAGAAATCACATACAATGATTACCATACGATTATACTCGTAACGATTAACACAGTTAACTTTCTTAAATTCGTCCACTTTTATATGGACACGCACTGGTGACACGTGATACTCGTTTCCTCGAGTGGGCCTGCAACATGTCGTTGCCTGACGAGGTCGCGAGACTATCTTGAAACAGGAACAGAAATTAGTTTTATGCAAAACAATGAAAAGTCCTTTTTTTTTAGAGATAAATTAGCGGGACTATCGAGACTTAGCTAGTCTTTAACAGAATGTTTTAGGTGGGACTTCATTTTTGTAGAAACGTGGGCATTTTTTTTTATGAGGTTTGATTTTTTATATCGAATGAAGGCGGCCCACCAAGTTTAAAATTATTTGTAAAGGCGGTATGTCGATCTCTAATAGTTTGGTTGGGCTCTTGTGTTTCCTAATCTGGGTCAGTGAATAAGTGACTGTCATAAATGCGAAACTTTGCTTTCGCCTAACTTCGGAACTGAATGACCTACAGATGTGAAATTTTGGATTTTAAGTATGTGATCATAGCTTACTGGTTGACGAAAATTTCTGTTCTCTTCTGGTCTTAGTCATAACGTCACAAACAAGTACAGTTTTTACTTGTTTCTGAGGCATTAGGCCCACTCTCGAATTTTGATAGCCACCTGGGGCTTGAGTGAGGGTGAGGAGCACTGACCCAGGTCGTGCGCGTGCGGCTCATGGTGCAGGAGGCAGGCGCGTGGCGGAGGCATGTGGAGCCGCAACTCGCCGGCTGCGCTGCCCGTAGCTGCCACGCGAGCGTCGCTCGACCACGCGCAGCACGTCACCGCCGCCGTGTGGCCTGCAAACACGCTGTCACAACAATCTATATTAAACGTTTCTTTACAAACAAACGATCAAAAAACTTGAACAAATGATAAAAATCAGTGCAATAGTTTAATTAATTAGGCACTCACTGCAGTGGCTTGGGGTCGTCGTCGTCCAGGCTCCACAGCGGCGCCAGGCCGTCGTCCGTGGCCAGCAGCAGCAGCGCCGGGCGGCCGGGCGAGGCGCGCGCCCCCCGCACCCCGCCGCCTCCGGCCTCGCCCTCCGCGCCTCCTTCGCACGCCGGTACGCTCAGCGAGCGCAGTTGCACGCCCGTCTGCAACCACAACACTCCACTTTCCTCGCTGACACAACACGAGTTATTCCACTGCGCTCTAAGTTCTTATTACTGCAAACGTGCGTTTGACACTTTGTATCGCGACAATAAACTGTTCTATACGACAAAAACGCGGCGCGTTTAAAAAACGTTTTGAGCATAGGCCCTAATATGGAGGAGGAAAAGAAGAAGGTCTCATCTTTGTCTATGGTGTTTTGTAGATTTTTCAATATAATTTTACTATTTCTATACTTACATTTTAAAAATTGGGTCTACTAGTGCCTAACAGTTGTTATTATTTGGTTACGCAAGAAAGGGGCAAATACATATTAACTCTACAGTTCCATATATTCGTCTAATTGTATATCCGTAGTTACTCGTACCTCTACGTCCCAAACACAGGCGCGTCCGTCAAGCCCGGCGGTGAGCAGAGCGCGGCCGGCGGCGGCGAAGTCGGCCGCCATGACGGGGTAGTGGTGCGCCACCAGCGTGTGCAGCGGCTCCAGCGCGCTGGCTGCAGCGCTCCAGCAGAACACGCGCGCCACGCCGTCGCTGCAACACATGTATCATGATGCCGCCGCAATCTGTTCACCACACGCTGTTCTACAGCATGTTGCATACCTGGACGCGGTGGCTACCAGTTCCTTGTGCGTGGCGATGTAGTTGATGGCGCCAGCATGCACCACGTCGGTCCAGAGCAGGCAGGTGTCGTCGCGACTCGCCAGCTCCGTCTGCGGCACCTCGTTCTCTACCACCATCTCGTCGACGGGCCCGATCCCCTATAACGGAGGCGCGATAAGTATGTTCAGATAATCAATTTCCCAAGGCTACCCTATATTATTATCACTTTATTAATTAGGGTACGGATTGATATCATGTTCATAAAAATACCTTCGCAAGTTACGTATTATTTTGAAACTAATTTGAATTCTATAAAAATATAAAGTACCCTTGAAAAATGAACATGTCCTGACTTGGCGCATACAGGTACATAATTTTTGCGTAACTCTAACCGTTTAGGTTAGAGCTACGCAAAAATTAAACAAAAATTATGTGCCCAGTGCAGGCTACGAAACTTCTCGAAAATGAATATTTATCCTGTATTTGCAACGTTTTTGTTAGAATAGTATCACGAAGGTTCACCTTACGTATATAATACGTTAGTAATTAAAGGGACTCATGATTCAGAGCTCCACATTGCTGCCGATATGGCGAACAGTTGACTGCCTCAGGCACCATGGCCTTTCCTGCAGCAAGGCGCTAGTCAGTCAGCCGGCACGCTAGCCTAAATAACATTGTCAGTCGTCCTGTTGCCACCGTCAGGGTGCAAGCCGATTTAGAACCAAATAATGCCATTTAAGTTGGATAGATCTTTGGTGTGAGATGCAGCATTCGTCGAGAGCATTGAGCTATCCCATCCTCCTGGTACGGTTTACTGGGCTGGTACGTTAACTACAGGTGCTGAAAACTTCAAACGTTGCAAATAGTTTTCAAATTCAGAAAAATTGCAATTGCTAAATTAGTATCTACTCACTTTAAGATCGCCAAGACCGAAGTGAGCTAACGCTTCGCACGGAACATCTAGCTGATCTTCGAGCGTGAGGGAGCCCAGCGACCACATCCTCAGTGACCTGTCGTTCGATCCTGTAACGTATTGCAATATCCTATTCCCTGTGTCGGTGACAGACGCCACCGACTCACACCGTGAGAGAAAATGCGAGTAGAGAGGCTTTTGGAATTTTTTTGAGGTTTGCTCCTCGCCTATTTCTTCCCCAACGATTAAACCAATTTAAAAGTTATTTACTAAACAGATTGAGAATGATAATTACAGACTGTGCCCAATTTTGCTTTTTTATTCAGAGTAGGTATATTTAAGTTCGATATTATGTGGTGTGATTTCAAATTTAAATTATTTTATTTTGGGGCAACTGAATCCACGGGTTAGTGTATGACAAAAACTCATAAAACTATTTGGTAGTATTCATCATCATCATCAGCCTAAAACGTTCCCACTGCTGGGACACAGACCTCCTCTCTGAGAGAGGGAGTGGGCCATAATCCACCACGCGGGCCCAGTGCGGGTTGGTAGATGTCATATATCTTCGAATGTTTGGTTCTAGGACACGCCGGTTTCCTCACGATGTTTTCCTTCACCGTTTTGAGAGCTGTGGTGATGAAATAAATTACACAAAGTAATGCGCTTGGCGGGATTCGAACCCACGACCTACAATTTGTAAGTCGGGACCGATACCACTGGGCCACCACTGCTCTTCAAACTCACTCACAGTCTTCTTCTTCTTCTGGTAGTATTAAAACAACAAATCAAAAAAACACTCATCACATAAATAAAACAAACATAATAATGTCACTGTGCTGAAACATCTCGCCCGCTAGGCTAACCAACAGGGAGATCTACCTCCTTAGTGGATCACCAGAAGGACGAAATGCCTCGACACACTTCCACTATTGGTTTTCAGAATGCTTTTGTGACTCCCCCGCACCCTCCTCATCAGTGAAACATGAAATAACATTTTTCCGGTAGATGGCATAAAAGTCGTCAGTTTGAGCCTGTGCAATTATCTCAGAAGCACTACAGAAGCGAGGGAGTCCCAACATCATCCTGAAAATTAGTAAATAATGCAAATACCATTCACCTTCGGACACTTTTTTAGTTACGTGGTAAAAATTAAAGCATCTACGAAGCCATCCACCCGGGGTGAGGGACTGTCAGACGTATCGAACAAATTCCACGGTGTCCTTCAATAGCTCTTTAAGTTTTCGGGGTCGCGGTTACCTAATATAAGGCAGTACCAGACCCCGGCAGGCATTAAACCCTGTAAGGCCTGTAAGGCCCCGTCAGATTGCTGACAGATATTTGAAATGCACGTGGAACACGACTTTGGCCCGAGCTGGTACATGATCGGTCTGCCAGGATAAAGAAAACAAGCGAGAGCGTTTGTATGGCAAAAAGGCCACTCGCATATCCTCTTTGTAAAGTGCTTACCGGTTATCATGTAGCGCATATCACACGCGAGCACCACGCAGGTAAGATACCGAGGGTGTGCGTGCACGACGCGGACGCATCGCAGCGACGGCCCGTCCGGCAGCCACACGCGCGCCGTGCGGTCCAGCGATGCGCTTGCCAGCAGAGCGCGTGGTCCCCAGCCGGCCCAGCGCAGTGCCGTAACCGCGGCCGCGTGGCCGCGCGCGCATGTCCCGCTTGCCAGTAAGCCGCGCGGCCAGCCGTCCTGTGTGCGCGTGTGCCACAAACGCACCAGCGCATCCTGCCCACCCGTGGCGCACAGCTGACCGTCTTCCGTCGTGTCTGCGCACAGCGCGCCCAAGTCGTGCACGTTGTCCAGCCACGCAAGTGCCGCAGGCATCGCCGTCCCGCTAATCCCACATCGACACACCTCTGAACACAATAAAACAAAAAATTATAAATAAAATATTCCCATTTCAACATACTTATTCGAAAAACGTGTTTTAACGCAGAATGTGCACTTCGCAAAATGTGCTCTTCTCAAAATAGTCTTGTCTACTAGACAATTTCCAGAGGAAAATGAGCAATTATCAAATAGTGCACCCCTCAAAATGATTTTTAATATCATCATTATGGTTTACAGTCCGTCATTTTTAGTCAGACAGTCCTTCCACTCAGGGTAGAACACCCTGAGTGGTAGGATGCATTTGTTGATTCTTCAATGAAAAAATGCTCCACCTTGTTTGTCAGGCGTGATTGCCTAAACAATGCATAACATACTTATTTAGGGTAGCAGCAGCCTCCTTTGATGTGCTGTAATTTATTAGAGAGTTCCCTCGATTTCTCTGAGATCCGTCATAAAATCCTGACATAATTACCACCGCAACATATAACTCGAAAAGGAACTAGAAAAATACGCTATACCTGCGAAATCAAAAACTTTGAGAACGCCGTGCGTACACGCGGTGAGTAGCATGGCGCCAAGCGCGGGCGCCGCGACGGCATGCAGCGCACCCTCGTGCGCATGAAGGCGTGCAAGCAACTGCGCGCGTGGTACGTGCCATACGCACAGGACACCATCATCGTGACCGCAGAGTAGGCGGCCGCGCGCTGCCCAACAAAGCGCGCGCGCGGCTGTTGCCCCGGGCGCGGCTAGCAGGCGTCTCATAGCCAGGTCCCGGTTCCACACGCGCACGGCGCCGTCTACGCCTGCCGAAGCCAACAGCGTGCCGGACGCGGCCCAGCGCGCTGCCGTGACGCCGTACCGGTGCGCCAAGTTGGCGCGCGCCTCTTCCAGCCAGCCGTCGCCAGCGCCCCATCGCCACACACGCAGCGAGCGGTCGCCGCTGCCTGTCGCGAGCAAAGGGCCGCTCGCGTCTGCGCACGTAACCTCAGTGCGATGCGCGCGCAGTGTCTGTACCAGGGTCGGCTCCTCAATCTCTTCCATAACGTATCTGCGTTTTTATTTTATTTCAATTTCAGACTTTTTTCCACTTCATACTTCCAAATCTGACTTATATTGGAGTATGGTCATTGCTTTCATTTTTCAGAAACTTAATATTATTCATATTTATATTCGAGTCTACTGTGATAAGCAGTAGAAGTGAGTAATGTGAGAGCCGTCACGATTAGGGTTGTTGCGCGGACACTGATGACTGGTGGTCAATGCGCGACCTCGCAGTCCAATCCGCCGCGTATCGGTAATCGATGGCACTTGCCGCGTATCGCGTGACCGGTGACACCCGCTTCGTCAGGGACACACGCGCGTACTACAGCTAATGACGCTTAGCGATACACACATACTACGTACTACATTCATTTATTATTCATCAAGTAGTCATTAACCAACTTTGAAAAAAGTAGGAGGTTCTCAATTCATCGCGATCATTTTTCAAATGTATTTTCCCAATTTTCGACGACGCCTGGACCGATTTGGAAAATTCCTCTTTGGATCTTAGAAAAATAGGGGGATTTTCAATCAAATCAACGTTGATTGCTGATATCTCATAATCTATGCCTTGTTTAAGCAATCACACAACAAAAAAAGGGTAAAATAAAAAACTTAAAAAAGGAAACGACGACAAAAGTTAACGGCTTCTCATCAGCAAATGACACCATCTTCGGTTTATTTTTAAGTTAGTGATAAAATTGCTAATGTAAACTTTGAAGAGGAATGGACCCAAAATCGAACCTTGAGAAACGCCTTGTACCTTTTTAGACCCTAACGAGTTTATACTGTTTACCTCCGTAACTTGTATCTTTCTGTCGTTCAAGTATGGTCTGAGTAAATCAAGAGTTGTATTTTTTTTCTGTAATGCTCCATGCGGGTAAAAATGTATTGCGAATTTTAAAAACGTCGTATCTTCATCAGTTTTGGTTTACATTATCTATACTAATATTATAAAGCTGAAGAGTTTGTTTGTTTGTTTGAACGCGCTAATCTCAGGATCTACTGGTTGGAATTGAAAAATTCTTTTTGTGTTGGATAGTCCATTTATCGAGGAAGGTTATAGGCTATAAAACATCACGCTATCACCTATAGGAGCGGAGCAGGGATGAGAAATGTTTCAAAATCGGGGAAATGTAATCCTTTTTTAGAGCTTCCGTGGCGTGCGCTGCGTAAACAGTTAAAGATACGTAAAAATGATGTACTACGGAATTATTCCTCATAAAATTTTCTAAAATAAAGTCCGCGAGAGCATATATCTATCTTTAAAGGTTAAGTCACTATAACCACTTTTATGGAAACCAAATTTGTTTTTAAGTAATGCATTATTTGCGAAGGTGTTTTCATTAACATGATATTAATCCTTATCCAAATAAATACATTAATCATCACAAGCATTTAATTTTGAACGAAATTGCCCTTTACATCATTTGATTTCAATGAATATCTTAGGAGATATCACAGTTTCAAAATAATACCGCGACAAAATAATGACGGGCTGGGTAATACCTATGTCACAATTGCGTCTATAAAATCCCTGTTTAGGCCGGTCAATATCGACATCAAACATTGCAAACGCGCATGTAACTACCATTTTGTTATAATTTGCAACCCTGAAAACCCAGTGCTGTCAATTCAGTAGTTTTTGCGTGTGTATCTCATGAACCGTGGTAGCCATAAGAGCGAGTTGAAATTTTCACAGGTGTTGTACTTCTGTTGCCGCTATAACAAAACACACTAAAAAACATAATACAATAAATATTAAGGGGGGCTCCCATACAAAAAACGTGATTTTCTCGCTGGTTTTTGTGGATGTTATAATGTAATGTTTCGGAGGCTGTTTCTCACGAACCGTGATAGTTAGATAGTTTAAACTTTCACAGATGATGTGTGTCTATTGCCGCTATAACAACAAATGTACTAAAAACTGGCTAAGTGCGAGTCGGACAACAGATTTTTTTTTTTTGCCTTTTTGTTAATGACTAGCTTCTGCCCGCGACTTCGTAAGCGCATCTTTATGCTTTATGCCAGCGACAACGGGGTCGTCAAAATCGAAAATCTTGAATGTCTGATGCCCGATTCCAAAAGCCCGAGTTCAAAAAGCAGCAGTGAAGGCGGTAACAGTTTAGGATTATGAATAATTTGAATCTACTGACCAAAACTCTCATTTATTTTTTTAACTCGGGCTTTTGGAATGGGCATCAGACATTTCAGATTTTCGATTTTGAAGACCCCGTTGTCGCTGGCATAAGCATAAGGATGCGCGTACGAAGTCGCGGGCAGAAGCTAGTAAAAGATAAAATACGAATTAAATATTTTTGCTGGGGATGCAGGTCTGTTTAAGTTTTTAGAGAAAAGGGCAAAGCTCTTTCCGTTAATACTTATCGTTTACTTCTCTTACTTTATCTTACCGTATTCATCAATGCTTCTATATTTGTACTTGAAATGACGGATGACTCGGTTTGCGCAGTGTCAGAGCGATCAACTGCTGCGCAGCGTGTGGGTTTGATCCCCGTGCGGAACAAATAATGTTGAAACGCCACGAAAATAAATATAACTATAACAATATTATTATTTACTGCATCATGTAACAGTAAAAAATAATAACGTTTAATTTTTTGTCACGGTAGATTGTAAAGTAACCAAATAAATCGTAAAGTCGACGATTGACGAAGATCACGGTCACTGACGTTCCTATTCATAATGTAGAAACATAGTAAGTTGTAAACTCAATACTGCCTTGAAATAAGTAAATTTATTATTAACTCTTCCTAAGAATAGCGCCTCGAATCACTTTATGACATTCAATATAATACAACTAGTTGTTACTCGTGGTTTCACACGGCTTCTATTGGTTGTAACGTGATGTCATAAAGCCTTCCTTGTTAAATGGACTATAGATAAAAAAAATGTTCAATACGAACTAGCAGTTCCTTAAATTAGCGCGTTCAAGACAAATTCTTTTGCTTTATACTAATAGCATACAAATAAATAAATGTTGTAAATAATAATAATGACTACATCGCAAACGTCTGACAACTGGTGGTGGCGATGGCACATCTGAGTACGGGCCGTGCGGGGGGGGAGGGGGAAGAAGATGGTCCGCAGCCTCCGTGCGGCATTGGCGCGCTCCCCCGCCATGCGCCAGCGCCACTCGCGCGCTCAGAAGAGTGCGGTACGCACGCGCACTGAGCTGTGTCCGTTCCGTGAGTGCGTTTGTGTTGTGTTGTGTTGTGACAGTGTCTAAGTGCAGTATGAGAATCTGGACGGTGGCGTTACTGGTCTGCGGCGTCGGTGAGTGCGGCCACTTATAGTGCACCCGGCCATACAATACCCTCCACATAAATTTTCTAAAAATAAAATTTAACCACCTTCAAAAACAATCACAAAAAAAAACATTTCTTTCGGAAGTCGGTGGACAAAAAAACCAACGAAATAAAAAAAACAAAGCTACCGACTTTTTTGTGGTTGTTTTGGAAGGCTCTTAATTTCATTTTATTTTACTCTTTTTAGTTTAAATATTCAACCCAAATTCTGGTCAAATACATAATTTTCTTACATGTGCAGTAGAATTTTGTAACTCGTAGCACCGGTATTAACATCGCTCATGTACACAATAAGATAAAATTCCCTATCCCAAAAACTGCTGATTCGAATTTGATGAAACTTGCAGTATTCCCTAAGGGAAAAGATCCCTAGTACAACAAAGAAAGAATATTGAAAAACGGTCTATAATTGGCGGAGTAATCGCGTAAGAAACACACAAAAAACTCTACTCTACTCACAAAATAAAAAGAAAATAATAGTTTTTTTATAAAAAAGTACCAAATCAAATTGGATGATTTTTTGGGACCATCACAATAATCGGAATAGAAATCTCGGAGAAATTGGTGTACATACATAAAAAAAAATACCTGCTGAATTGAGAAACTCCTCCTTTTTTGAAGTCGGTTAAAATATAGATTGCCCTAGCGAGGACTCAATAATCGTGTGTGTAGTGTAGTGCATTAATTGCAAACATTTAAATCCACACGCACATACAGCCGAACCGAAATAACTTACTACTTAGACTGAAAGCTCGTAAACCCTCCCGACTGTTATTGGTTATTGTCCAATTTATTATTTTCCCAAAGGATGACTGGTAGAGAATACCTTGTGGCATTAAGGCCGTCTAAGAACCAGTTTGTATGTAAAGTTTAAATATTCATTTTATTTCAGTGTAGGTATATATAACTAAATAAGTGATTAAAATATACAGAGCATCCCACGGCTAAGCCAATTTTTTTTTCCTGGTAATATCATCGAATGAGTCCTCCTACCCCGGGCAGGGCGGGAGGGACTGTCAGACTTGTACTGACTAAAATCCACGGTGTCCTTCAATAGCCCTTTATGTTTCGGGGTCACGGTGATGGAATGAGTCCCGCGACCCCGGCAGGCTTTGGCCCTCTGTGAGGGGGCCCCGTCATTATGCTGACGCTCTTTGAGGTGCGTGTGGAACACGACGCGCCGTCGACTCGGGACGGCTATGCCACATGGAGAAAAAGTATGTTAAATATTGAAGATTGATTTTACTGAGTATTAAGAATAAGACATTATTTTAATTAAAAAAAAAAAACAATTTAAACTGCATTCATTGATTTTAAAATAATCTCATGGTTGAACCGGGAATCGAAGCCGCTACACGAGAAAAAATATAATCCTGTACATTTGTTATACCGCTTCATCATAAAATTAACGGTCTTCCTTTTATTTGTGACACTATGTTATGTAGCAAAAAAGAATCATTATGACGAAGAAAAAAAAAGTTATTATATTTCGTATAATTATGCTCTCTAAAAAGTTTGAAAAAAAATTAAGCAAAACCCACGACGGTAAAAATCTGATTGAAAAAGAGTAAAATAACTTAACACCCCCAACTTAACCCAATTATTATGTAACGAAATAAGTAAAGGTTGTAATTTATCTATAATATGTATGTATTTAGAAATATATAAGTATATTTATCAGTTGTCTAGTACCCATAACACAAGCTCTGCTTAGCCTGGGACTAGATGGCGTTGTGTGATACTTGTGGAATATTATTATTATTATTATAATCGACGTAAAAATACTTTCTGTAATAATTTTACCATAATACATAACCGAGGAATATAATATGCAGAAGTAAAATATATTAATTTAAAAAAGGCACTAACACACTTAGGCGTCAAAGTTCTCTGTATCGCTGTCATCTGGGAACGTTCCCAGAAGACTTGTCATTGCCACCATAGATTATTGCCATTCATCGCTTATTTTTTGTTTAAAATTATTTGATTAGTTATGGATGAGTTAGTTACGAGTAATATACTAAGTATAATTTTATTGTAACCTTGCACTTCAGCTTTTTGTAAAATTCTTCCGTACCCTGGTAATTAAGTCAGGGTCTTATTCCCTGCCCAACTAGTAAAGAGATCCTATAATAAGCAATTACTCTCACGACTATACATCGAAAAACAGATGTATGAAAGATCCTATAATTCAAAAAACTGTTTAAAAGCAGCTCTCTCGTTATTTTAGCCTTCAATGCTTTTTGGCTCTATGAACAACCAACCGTAAGTCCTATAAGAGCTCTTTGAAAACAACTGAATTGCTAATTTGTCGTTAAACTAGCTTTCATAGCACTATCTTTCGACATGTATTTGTTACAGCATAATTATCGACAAAATGCTGTTTTTACGGTAAAATAGCACCGCTGTTACTATACGGACACTTAGGGCTGATTTTTCAATAGTCAGAAAGATAACTTTTATCTTTTTTTATTCCTCAAATAAACGTTATCTGACTATTAAAAAATCAGCCCTTAATGTCCTAAGATAGCTTTTTATACGGCTTTCATTCCGCTTAACTTTTAGGGTTGAGTTTTGCGCGGTCTGTTGTGTCGAGCGCACGCTTAGTAGCAATCGCTCCGTGAATCAATTTACTACCCGGAAAACAAAAAACTAAAAACAGTAATAATGGACGATGATAATGTGGAGGACGATTCAGATGTTATTAGTGACAACAGTGATTCAGAAATACTCAAAGAATGTGGAATTGCGCTGGAAGATATGACCGAGGAAGTTGAAAACAGAAGAAGAAGCTTAATATCCGTTGAGAAAAGAAAAGAGAGGGAAGATGACAGTAGTATCGAAGAATATATAACAGTTAACAGGAGGCCTAAACGCCTTATTCGGAGTAATTCTAATAATGCAGAGAATAACCAGGGCATTATACAAAACACAAATGAGAAACGGAGGGTAGAAGAAAAACAAAATGATGATGATAATTACAATGAAGTTTGTGTATCATCGGTAGAAGCTTTGCCTAAACAAATGGCGTTTGCAAAGTTGCTGAGCAAGGAAAATATAAAAAATATAATCAGAATTAAATATAAAAGCCCATATAAAGTACTTGTCCGCTTTGCCTCGAAGGAGGATGCGGGAAAGTTGATTAACTGCAAGAAAATTATAGAAACTGGATGTAAATGCAATATGACGTATGAGTCAACGATGTCTTATGGTATAATTAAAGGTGTTGACATGGAGTTAAACGAGACAGAAATTATGGATATTTTGGAAAGTGAAGCAAAAATATTAGCAATCAAAAGACTAAAACGAATAAGCTCAAACGAATTATGGGTGGACAGTGAGACTATGAGAGTATGCTTTGAAGGTTCCATTTTGCCGCCATACGTATATGCGTATGGATGCAGGTTCAGAGTGGACCCTTTTGTATTCCCGGTAACACAATGTACGGGATGCTGGAAGTTTGGACACTATCTCAAATACTGCCCAAGTAAAATGAAAATCTGTCCTAAATGCGGGGGGCAACATGAAAACTGCGAAATTAAAGACTTCGCTTGTTTAAACTGCAAGGGTCCACACCTAGTATTAGACAAACAATGCCCTTTATATATTAAAGAAAAAAAAATCCGTGCAATTATGGCCAAGGAAAACGCTACGTACAGAAAAGCTTTAGAAATATATAATTCTTCTTTAAAAACGAACACAAACATACAAAAAGAAATAAATACTAATATACAAGAATTTAACCTACCGTCAACACATATGACGACACCAGTATTGGACAACTCCGTGGAAACGTACAGTTATATAGTAGCTAAGAATGGAGTTAAAGGAAACACAGCAGATAGGCCGACTAAGAAAAATCCAATAAGTAAAATAGGCCGTGACATAAGTCCATCACAGAGAAAGAAGCAAAATGAAAAACCAAGTTTTACAGAAGAGGTACCTATGACAACACAAGAAGATTGGACTGATAACAACAACGACGAGGGAAATAACCGCAATAAAATAGTAGATAAGTACAGATTTGATTTTAAGAAATTTATTTTGAAGTTGAAAAATATTATTTTGTCTGAGAGGAGTTTAGAAGAAAAAATTGTAACGTGCATAAAATTAATATATGACGATGTAAAAAAATGTATATTTAGTCTATTTAATAATGTTAACTTGATACAATACTTACTGTCAATGTTTAATGGATAGCAGCTCCTATTATCATTCTGTTATAAACATACTGCAATGGAACTCACAGAGTATTAAGCCTAAATTACTAAGCTTTGCGGAGATATTAAATACAGAGCAAATCCATGTAGCGATTATTAGTGAGACTTGGTTGGATTTCGAAGAAATTCTCTATATTAACTCATATAATGTTTTCAGACAAGATAGATCGGATGGCTATGGTGGGGTAGCTGTTATAGTCCATAAATCAGTTAAAGCACACGTCATTCCTATTAATATTAAGAATTCAGGTATAGAAATATTACACGTTAAATTAGTAAACTGCAGTAACTTAGAAAACATTGTCTCTATATATTGTCCATCATCAAAACCAACACAAACTTGTGATTGGGAAGAAATATTTGAAAAATTCAAAAGTAAATCATTGATAGCCGGTGACTTCAATGGTCACCACACGAATTGGTCGTACAAGACTGATTCGAGGGGGACACAAATATTTGACGCATCATTAGAACATGGACAAATCTCTCTTAATAACGGGGCACCTACGCGTATTAAACTAGTAGAAGGCATCTTGAGGGAGACTTCACCAGATATTTCTTTTACATCAACAGATATTGCTACGGAATTTTATTGGAAAACTCTTCAAGAAAACTTGGGCAGCGACCATTTGATCATCAAATTATCGAAAAATCATCATGATAAGTCACGGCATATCAAAAAGCGCAATCTAAAGTTAGCCGATTGGAACAAATATAGAAACTTACTGAAAGAGACTTTCTGTGATAACGATAATATAATTAATAATTGCTATTCCCATAATATACAAGAAATGTATGATTATTTGATGGTCAAAATAAACAAGGCAGCAGATGACAGTATACCTATAATTAAAATATGTACAAATCCTTCAGATAAATTTAAACCTAAGCCATATTGGACTCCCGAACTTTCTCTGGCTATAGCGCGTCGTAGGTTAGCACTGAAAAATTTTAGGAGAAATCCCACCCCCAATAATTTGAACACGTTTGAACATCAAATGAAACAATGTGCGAAAGTTATAGCTAAAGCCCGCAGCCACAATTGGAACAGATTTTGCAACTCTGTGGACGAAAAATCCTCAGCATCCGAACTTTGGAATAAAATGAGGTGGATCAAGGGATATAGAAAAATAAAGACTCATATCCCGGTCACCAATCAAATAGAACTATTATGTTCGCTTACCCCTGATTCAGTTCTAAATAAAACTCCAGACATCACATCAAAAAATAATATTATGGAAATTGATTTCACAATGCAAGAACTTCAATGCTGTCTAAAAAAAAAAGATACCACTCCTGGTGATGACAACATTGCCTACTCAATGATTTACAACTTACCGGAAGAAGTAAAAAGGTTTTTACTAAAGCTATATAACCTTATCTTACACACAGGATATATTCCATCACAATGGCGTGAAATTAAAGTTATAGCCATTCAAAAACCGAACACATCTGGTGCCGAACAAAAACTTCGTCCTATATCATTAATATCTTGTATATGCAAAATTTTACATTCTATGATCGGGAAGCGTTTAGAGTGGTATGTGGAGAAGAATGAAATTATATCCGAGTTTACAGTAGGATTCAGAAGATCACACTCATGCATAGATAGCTTGGCACGGTTGGTTACTCAAATTCAGATAGGATACTCTGAAAATATCCCCACTATTGCGTGTTTTTTAGATATAGACAGCGCCTACAACAAGATCTTAGTTGAAGCAGTAATAAGAGTTCTGGATGAGATCAAAGTCGGCGAGAAACTATGTCATTATTTCTGGAATTTTCTTAGAGAACGACATTTAACGATTAAAGATGATGACGGCCAACCTATACTAACAAGATGGATGACCAATGGATTGGCACAAGGGGATCCAATTTCACCTCTCCTCTTTAATATAGTAACACATGAGATATGTTTTATGTTAAGGAACGTAATGGTTTCTCAATATGCAGATGACTTTGTAATATATGCAAGCAACAAAAACTTGAATCAGTGCAAAATAAATATTGAAGAAGCGCTTAAATTAATTATTACGCTATTAGAAGAATTAGGGTTACAACTGTCTGCAACAAAATCAAAATACTGTGTGTTTAGCAGAGGACATAGGCGAATTATACCAAATATAACTATAAGAAATAATAATTTACCAATTTCACCATGCATAAAATATCTGGGCATGTGGTTGGATCGTAGCCTAAGTTGGAGTAAGCATTTAAACGAAATATCTGGAAAAGCTTCCAAATTCCTAAATCTATTAAAAGTCTTATCGGGGCCTACGTGGGGAGTTCATCAGAGACATATTAGGAGACTATATATTTCATTAATTAGAAGTCGAATAGACTATGCAAGCTTCCTTTATGACAACAGTGCTAAAACTCAAGGGTCCAAACTTGACCGAGTCCAAAACCAGGCTTTACGAATAATCGGTGGATTTATCAAAAGCTCCCCAATCCATGTAATGGAAAGCGAACTTGCTATACCACCCCTATATTTAAGGAGGCAATATCTAGCTGCTAAATTTTGCTTAAAAAGCCAATCCTGGTCTAATAATGTCACTACTCAACTTGTTAGCAAGCTGAACATATTATGTAACAACATATATTGGCAAAGGAAAAAAAAACCTTTAATTGCGACTACATATAATGAGACCAAACACTGTAATGTCCACTGCTCATATCCGCTACTTATGTTCAAACAAAATATATGGGTAGCACGTATACATATCACAGATGTTATTAAAATAAATTTAGATAGTATTAAGAAAGGAAAATCGGAATATGAATGTAATTTCCTTAGATGTAATGTTTTGGATGAACTGAACACAAAATATTTAAGTTGGCATAAAATTTATACAGATGGATCTAAAAAGGATAATACCTTGGGTGCTGCTTTTTATGTAACTTCTGTGGAACATCGCGTTTATTTTAATATTAAGAATAATTTGACTATTATGTCAGCGGAACTCATTGCAGTTTCAGAAGCCCTATCATTTGTCATGCAAAACAAATGGAACAACACTGTTATCTTTTCGGACAGTAAGAGTGCACTGCAACATTTGGCTCGATGCGCCTCTGGAGTCAGAGGTGTTTCGATAGCCTACGAAATACTCGAGAAGATATTGCAGTTGCGGGACCAAGGCATAGTGCTGAGACTGCAATGGATTCCAGCTCATATTGGAATACATGGTAACGAAGAGGCGGACAGATTAGCAAAATTAGGATGCACTGAAGGAATCGAAATTAACACTTTACCTGACCATTCGGAAATGTTACCAAAATTTAAAATACTAAATTATAATAAATGGAAACAACACTTCAACTTAATATCTAGAGACAAAGGAATCTGGTACAGAACTTTGCAATCCGAAACTCTTCGAATACCATGGTTTATACCAAAGAAAGTTAATAGAAATCTGACGAGACTATTGTTAAGACTTAGATCTGGACACATTCCATCAAAAAAATTTGCATACATGATGAAAAAAGTGGACTCTCCTAATTGCGATTTGTGCGGAGTAGAGGAAGACCTGCAACATGTTTTGATGGAATGTGTCAAGAATAGACGGGAGCGAGAGTTGCTGAGAGAGGCACTTCAAATAAACAAGTATGATGTAGGAATCGCGCAAACTATTTTATCATCCCCAACATCTGATAAAGCGAGGATGCTATGTAGTTTATTTGTGGTGCTTTCACAGTAGCTGTCTTCTTGATGCCTCTCTTATGAATTGTAAACCCTAATGATGGACTCAATGGGGTTGTCATATCCGAACAAGGATAAAAGCCCCTCCCCAAAAAAAAAAATGAATAACAAAAAAAAAAAAAAAACTTTTAGGGTTCCGTAGTCAACAAGGAACCCTTTATCGTTTCGCCATGTCCGTCTGTCCGCAGCTTAGCTCAGAGACGCCCAGTACTAGAAAGCTGTAATTTGGTGTAAATATACGGATGTGTTGTGCTGAAAAAGTGGTAAAATAAAATCTCGTAAAATATATTTTTTTAGGGTACCTCCTGTCCACGTAAAGTGGGGATGTTTTTTTTTTCTCGTGTACCCCTTAATGTGGGGTATCATTAAATAGGTCTTTAAAAATATTGATAATTTCTATTAATAATTTGTTGATAAAAAGATTTGTTTGTGAAATATTAAGCTTTAAAGTGCTAAATTATTACTCGTCCCACCCTCTACCAGCTAAGGTATATTTGGAGTAAGGTTATATTTGGAGGTGTGAAAAAATTCACAATAGTAGTATACAGGGTGAATTTTTCAACTGGGCGTGGATGGCTACTTTCGAAACTATGAGGAATATCGAAAAACGTTGAGAGGAGTCTCGAGGCCGATTTTGACGAAAACTAAAACTGCATCATTGGATTTTAGAAAAATCAAAAATCCTGGCCAGGAATCGAACCCGCTGATTTTGGAAAAAAAATCACATCCTGTATTATTACACCGTTCAATTGTGTTGCTAATAAGGATCAAATTCTGGGAAGTAATCATATACGGCAAACTTAAGGAAATGGCTGATTTTTATGAAATTGCTATTTTTCCATGTTACTTTACATCTACTGAGCCATAATTTATTCGAAATATAAAATTTCTTTGTTTTCAATGTCTCACTGGATTTGACGTTTCAATAATCCCACTGTACTTAGCAATACGACATTATTGAGTTAAACTAAAAATAGCATGATTTTAAAGAAGAAACGATAACTTATGTTTCAAATACAGTCTTTGCCTTGAAGATTAATCAGTTTTTTTGTAATTATACGTTTTCCTTAAGTTTGCCGTATATGATTACTTCCCAGAATTTGATCCTTATTAGCAACACTATCGAACGGTATAATAATACAGGGTGTAAATTTTTTTTCAAAATCAGCGGGTTCGATTCCTGACCAGGATTTTTGATTTTTCTAAAATCCAATGATGCAGTTTTAGTTTTCGTCAAAATCGGCCTCGAGACTCCTTTCAACGTTTTTCGATATTCCTCATAGTTTCGAAAGTAGCCATCCACGCCCAGTTGAAAAATTCACCCTGTATATATAACGTAGTGTAAAGGAAAATTATCGTTACTAAGTAAGCTTTACAAGTTTACGAGTAATCGTCGACCAACTTATAAAACGTAGGTACTTAGATAACATATTTTCCTAAACAAAACGTATCGGAGAACATGTTTTTCAACTGCAAATGTAAGTTTGTCAACTTTAATTAGTTTAAATTAAATTCAGCGAATGAGTTTAGTTAGTTCGCATAATTATGTATTTTGATGGGTAACTACGGAACCCTACACTATGCGTGGCTCGACACGCACTTGGCCGGTTTTGAAGTTGAGAAAACTCTTTCAAATTATCTATTCAGCCCCAAAAGGTGTTCCCGATTTTCTCTCGAATTCTTTTTTTTTTTCGAAAGGAGATAAGTACTTCTAAAGTGGTACCATAGTCACCAAGTCAGGATCTGATGATTGTATCCATTGGAAAGGTTTAGTGCGTTTGGAAGTGTGTGTGTGTGAGGGACAGAGAGAGTGTGAGTGTGGGCTGCTGTTGTAGCCATTTTTACACGAGCCGTACTGTTTTTTTTTTTAATTTGTACGCAAAAGTTCTAGTTTGCTTTTCATGTGCATCAATTTAAGTTTTCCAGAACAGATGTTCATCTGTTAGGACCCCTAAGTATTTTATTTAACGTACCTGTTCAATAGACGAGCAAAGAACGTGACATCACTTCATGTTTTCTCATGAAAGATTATGGCAGCATTACCCGCGAATATTAAAATGTGAGTTCAAGAGGAGAAAGGTCGTTTAATATCTAGATTAGGAATAACGTAGGGCCTGGAATACTGCCCTGCCGTACGCCGTACTAAATATATGCAAAATTACTAAAATGCTTACCACCCATGTGAACCGCTATTAAAAACTTTGAAGAAAGCACAACAATGAAATTGTAAAGTAAATTATTGAAAAATTAGGAAAAGTGGGATGGTTGACAAAGATTTTTACCTCATTTCTTTCACATTCGGACTACCTTCCCGATTACTTTGGTGCTATAGAGAAGCTGAATCGCGACGTGGAAGCAGTCCTCTGCCACACGCGTCCTTTCAGTCCTTCGCTAGCATATTGTATAATTGGATTGCAGGAGCAGCGAGCGCGACGCCGCAGCCACGCACCTCCCCCGCACGCCCGGCACGCTCTGTGCCCGGCGCTGGCGCTGGTGCCGGAGACCACTGGCGGAACATCATTGCTGGTTAGTCTGATCGCTGATAAGTGTCATACCGAGTTTCCGCAGAAAATCTTCGAACTAGCGTTTTTTAGGTCTTTCCTTGATGCCAACTGTCAAAAATATGTTTGGGCCAACTAGTAAGCGTTTTAATATTTTTAGTGAAAAATAAAAGTTACTCTCGGTAATAAAATTCCCAGGGCATCAAAAACTTGTACATCAACGGTGAAAATTAGCTGTTTATCCACGGCGTTTATTGATGTTTCATTTATTCACCGTTCGATTATTGTACCGTCTATCAATTATATTCATGTAATGATTGCAGAATACACACGTGGTGTAAGAAGCGCGGGCGGCGCGGGCAGCGCGTGGTCGGGAGGCAGTTGGTCGCCCATCCCCATTCAAGTGCCGCTGCGTGAGTATACAGGGTGAATTTTTCAACTGGGCGTGGATGGCTACTTTCGAAACTATGAGGAATATCGAAAAACGTTGAAAGGAGTCTCGAGGCCGATTTTGACGAAAACTAAAACTGCATCATTGGATTTTAGAAAAATCAAAAATCCTGGTCAGGAATCGAACCCCCTGATTTTGGAAAAAAAATCACACCCTGTATTATAATACCGTTCGATAGTGTTGCTAATAAGGATCAAATTCTGGGAAGTAATCATATACGGCAAACTTAAGGAAAACGTATAATTACAAAAAAACTGATTAATCTTCAGGGCAAAGACTGTATTTGAAACATAAGTTACCGTTTCTTCTTTAAAATAATGCTATTTTTAGTTCAACTCAATAATGTCGTATTGCAAGTACAGTGGGATTGTTGAAACGTCAAATCAAGTGAGACATTGAAAACAATGAAATTTTATAATTTCGAATAATTTATGGCTCAGTAGATTTAAAGTAACATGGAAAAATAGCAATTTCATAAAAATCTGCCATTTCCTTAAGTTTGCCGTATATGATTACTTCCCAGAATTTGATCCTTATTAGTAAAACTATCGAACGGTGTAATAATACAGGGTGTGATTTTTTTTCCAAAATCAGCGGGTTCGATTCCTGGCCAGGATTTTTGATTTTTCTAAAATCCAATGATGCAGTTTCAGTTTTCGTCAAAATCGGTCTCGAGACTCCTTTCAACGTTTTTCGATATTCCTCATAGTTTCGAAAGTAGCCATCCACGCCCAGTTGAAAAATTCACCCTGTATAATACAACTAGGTACAATTTATTTAATACCAATACCAAAACAAGTTTGAAGAAATTATTTACAGTCAGGTTCAGTAAAATTAAAATGCTTTGAGTGATTTTAATTAAGGTGTAAAATGACCTGCACAGTTTCAAAGAGCATCGACGATATCTTTAAAAGCCCGCTATACGATTTAATATCCAAACCAAACTCTTGGCGAAGACTTTTTCAATCTAAAATTTCATAGTTGTACGGGCCTACCCTCCACCCTATAGTAGTTTTTTTTTCATATCTTATTGTGAATGGAAATTGTATTAGATAAATGTAATGTTTTGTAATGCAGAAGGTGACAACAGCGGACGCTCATCCGTGTCGTTGCTGGTGGTGCCCGTGCCCGTGCCTGTTCCCGCGCCGCAAGCCGGCCCCGCCCGTGAGTGACGCCACAGCCACGCCATACACACGCCGCGTATCCATGTCACACCTCTATCAATGACCACCATGTTGCAGAGTGCACGCTGCCCGCGTCACAGGTCGTCACGCCCGCTCCCGCCGCGCCATCTTACAGTAATCCCGCCAGCCCCGAATATTACTACGGCAATCAGCCACCATTGCAACAGTTCCCGGTGCCGGCTGCACCCCCTGCGCCCCCAGGGCCCCCTGCCGTGCCACCTTACAGCAATCCCTCCGGATTCGTATCCAGCAACAATCCACCGCCACTACAACAATACCCAACAATATTCAACAATGAACTGTCACAGTCCAGTGTCGATCCGGCGCCGACTGCTACCCATGCGCTCCCTACACCCTCGGCTCCATCCGGGCTCATCTCTCGCATCGACGCGCGACTCGCTAGGAATGCACCTAACTTCCCGCCTGTTGGTGAGTCACCATTTTGCCTACTTTAAATAGATTGATATTAGCACAGTCCACTGTATAGAAATGTACTTAATTAAAATAAAAAATTGACATTGAAGCAAAACATTTTTTATTAATTTAGTCTCTTACTTCTCCCTAACATTTTCTTTAACCATTTGTATGAGTATGTTGTGAGTAGTTGTCGTATTTCTGTCTATCCGCAGCGGATTCACGGATCCTCGTAGAGCAGTTCCGTGCACAGGTTCCAGACGAGCCGTGGTTGCCTCCGGTAGTAATTGCTCCTGTCGAGGTGGTCAGCACCGACGACCACACCGTAGACGAACTCATGGAAACAGACTCTTATCGACCCACCACGCAGAATCATGTGAGTGGCGGCGCGGCCGGCGAAGCGCCCGTAGAGCGGAGACTTGTCAAGTGTAAGAAGCGTCGCGTGGAGGGTGCGAGAGGGAACTCGGCCGAGCCAGAGCAGGAAGAGCAAGCGCGGGAACCTCCGCCGCCCCCTCCGCGCTTTGAGCGCTCGCTGTACATTGAAGCGCGCCTCACGGTGCCACGCGCTGATTACACCGAGCCTTACAAAGTGTGGTATGTGCAGCTACTTTTTTTATGTTATAAAGCCTGGGTTTCCAACACCATACAAATTATTATCATATTTTATCGAATTGATACCCTTTGCTTTTCCTTCGTAATAACAAAATTCAATGATTACAATTATTACAGATTTTTTGTTATGCCTATTAATGAATTAGCAATGATTGAAATGTGGGTGGAGTGGTTTTGGAACTTGCCCCTTATTAATACTTACTTCATGATTTCAATTTAAGTAGAAAAATAGTAATTATTAATAACTGTACGGAATTTTTAATAATTTTCAATTAATCGCACTTAGTGTTAGTAACAATTTTATCTTAATAGCCTAGTGAGTGTTATTTCTTATAGCCCAGGAGGCACCAATCCTGAAAGCTCCCTGGATCACGGATTCTAATAATTTTAATAAAAAATAAAAGTTAACGTTTAGAGGAACAAGATTCGCTTGGTTAGCGTGGGTTTGATTAGCCGGAAAAAAAATAATTAAATTAAGTATTTATTATTAAAGTTACAGAATTATTTTTCGGTCATCACGGATTTGATCATTCTTATAGAATTTTGTGTCAAATATTATGTTCAACAAGAAAAAATCCGGCCGACCAATGATTTTTAACCGAAACCGAAAAGGTGACGTGTATGTCGTGTCGCAGGTGGGACGCGGCGACCGGCGCTTCCCGCATCTACTTCCATGGCGGCACCACTTCTATCTACCGCATGGTGAAGAACGGCGGACTGGTACAGAGCGCGCAGGTAATTAGAATAGAATAGAATAGAGAGCGCGCAGGTAATTCCCCACAACCTTTTTTTATTGGATCCCACTTGAATATTTTTCCGAATACATTCCACAATACATTATTTTGAATCCTATAAGATTCCAAAAAGTTGAATCCCAAAATATAATCCCGTTGGATACCACATGCTTAAAAAAACTAAAACTTGTTTCTAATAAAATTGTGGTATATTTTGATTTGATCTCGGTTCGGACCGAAGTATCGGCCGACATTTAAAAAAATCATTCATTAGACCCACATCACTGTTAACGCGTGTTTTGTCCTAAATTACCAGTTAGTAGGTACTTCAAATAAGTCGTCGTTATTTTATTGATGCAAAGAAATGTATTTTTCGTAATTAACTACTAATTTATGTATTGTAATCTACTAATATAAAGTAGTATCACATATAGTAGTATGCTATCATAAGTTCAAGGTATGTTCCTAAGTAAGGTAACTGAGGTTGTCCTTTACTAACCAGCAAAAGTACCAGGCTATCATAAGTTTAAGGTGGTTTATATTTTAATAATTTTGGGTAGGCCCGCTAAACACAATGGCCTTTATCTCCAAGTGCGATTTGTCCAGCACGGCACGTTGAATAATACCTATGAATATTTGCAAAACAGTAATATATAAACATCTCAATTGAGAACCTCCTCCTTTATTTAGAAGTTGGTTAAAAATAATGGCACCTACTTAACACCTTTATTCTGCAAAGTAAACAAACGTGGTGTCATAACATGGGATCCAACGGGAATATCCAAAAAATGGGATCCAAAAGTGGAATTCAACGGCAATAAATCCACGAAAAGTGGTCGTAACTTGTTAACCATAAAAAAAATTCACCATAATTAATGTCTAAGGTGTAAAAAGTTTGAAATAATGACCTCTTATATGCCCTTTCCAAATTGACACACACTTCCAGTAACGCCCTGTATATCGTCCTCAATGTTAATTAGCCTTTTTTCCGACTATGTGAATATTTTCAATAAATAATCTGGAGGTATAAAACTCGTCCATTACGATAGAATTGTTTATATGAAGCAAGATGTGACGTAATGCGTGATGTTCCAGATCCGCGTGGACCGCTCGGCGGACACGGACGTGCGGCACTGCATCGTGTCCCGGACGCGCCGCGTGTCGCTAGCCGAGCGCGCGCTGCCGGCGCTGCCCGATCTCAGAGCCTTCTCCTTCGCCGGTCACTACCTGCTCTTATTTACCACATAATACTCGAATTTTTTTTTTACTAAATCTAAGTTTTTTCATTGTTATTTTACATACCACCGGCCATCGTTTGGCTATAGTTTGGTTTATTTCTGTCTACCAGCTGTTGAGAACGAGTCCCAGGTACTTCGAAGCGTCTTTTCCAGTTCTTGTTCTTGATTTATGATCCACTTGAAAGCCACTGGGAAGAGTTACCTAGGTTTGCATGACATGTAGTTTGATTCACGAGCAGGTGCTGTGAAAAGTTACGTAAAAACATTGCAAGTTGAATTAATAAAAGTTTGTAATGTTTCGTGTCGCAGGGTACGTGGTGCACGACACAAAGCGCGCCGAGCTGTGGCGCCACACGCTGTCGGGCCACAGCGGGGAGCTGGGCGGGGTGCGCGGGGAGGCGCTCACGTTCCGCCACGAGCTGCTGCTCACGCGCTCCGCTGACAACTACACCACCACCCCACACTGGTCACTATCGACTTACACTCCTGTTCTATCAATCCGACCTAATCATGTTAACATTACAATGTTCTCTAACTCTTGATTTAAAAACAGTTTGTTGATAGACTTCTCTCCCGCTAAAACACAAGACTCGACTTAAATACATGATGAAGGAATAATATTGTGTGCATCATCTGACGGCCCCGTTCGTGTGCAGGTACTCGGTGCGCGTCGATAGCTCGGTGCTGGGGGCCGACGCGGACGGTTACGTGCATTACTTCGACAAGGTGTTGGAACAGCCTCACAACGCCGCCATGTTTCATCTCGACATCGGTACGTCGGCGTTGACTAGCGCGCATTACAGTTTCTGTGTGCTCTGCACAATATTGCACATGTTACCTGAGATGATAATGTTGTAATGTTTCAGCCGACGCGTGTGAAACACTTGAAACCACCAATCGGATGGAGAGCATAGAGCCGCTCCGCGAGTTCACCAGTCTGCGCCGCCTCCCGCGCTACGACGGAGAGTTCGCACAGTGAGTCACAATGACGAAGCAAAGATATAGTCCTCGCCAGATAAGTCTGAAATAAAGGTTATTGATCCTAATAATGAATGGTTCCAATTTCGACGATGGTATTATACCATCGTTCGAATTTCAAAATAAAATATTAGACCAAGGAAAGTCAAGGTCGCCTCTTACCACAAAACGTTTGTTTTGATCGTGTTGCGTCACTTTCTTTTATTTTTTTCTTATCGTCTTGAAATGTTGGAATGCATTGGTACACGGGGGTCAATGAATTTTATTCCAGAATTATTTGGCGGAGACTATATCCATCTCGAAACAGCACCGTTCCAAGACAAAAGCCTTGCCACCTTGAATTAATCAATTATCACCGGTGCAAGACGGCAAGGCTGCTGCCATGTGCCGGTTTGGTTTTATAGAAATCATCCTGCCATTCTTTTATTTTAACTAGCGACCAATTTATATATTAAAACCTCCTCAAGAAGTGAAAACCACACTTCCCAATAGTGAAACCAGCATGAGATCGGTGCAACAGTTTTTGAGTTTATCGGGAAAATCAGTCATCATTAGTTTTGTAGAACTCATACATATATTTAGCCTACCTAGTACTTTTGTAGAACTCATGCCATGGGACTGTCAGACTCGTACTGACTAAAATCCACGGTTTCCTTCAATAGGTAGCCCTTTACGTTCCGCGGTCACGGTAATTCGTTTGTCCCGCGACCCCGGCAGTCATAGGATATCTATGCATGTGGTGTATTGGGGAAGCAAATAGAATTATTTCTGTATAGATAACTTTTCCCGAAACGGCGAATTTTTCCAGAAAATTACGAAATACTGAAAACCGTAAAACCCGTTTATGTCTCGATCTAACAACGGTGCGAGGTTCATTTACTGACTAAAATACTTGGCATAAAATGCACTATCAATGTACCTAACATCATTATTTCGTATCACGTAATTTTTTTTTTCTTAATATCTAGGTGGAAAAAAACGTCAGTTAAAATGTTAGGAATTTGTGCAAGTATCTTCCCACACACGTTACAATATACTTGGGCAAGTATTATACTTGTACCGTGTATAGCCGGCATAACATAACCACCGTCCCGTGTTTGTGTAAGTCTACATTTGCACAAGTACGAGTATTTAGGTACCATGTATGGCCAGCATAAAGCACAAAATACACGCACCAGTAGATATTCTTGCGCAAGTTTAAAGTTGCGAAAGTATTCTGTAACGAAGAACATTTTTTTTTCACCGAACCCATACGTGTGGGCTATTTATGGATAGGTCTTTAAAAATGATTTTTTTCTAAAGTGAACAGTCTCCGCGAGAGACACTTCCAAATTGGTAAAATGTTGGTTAGGGGTGGGGGGGCCCTGTAATTTCTAAAATAAGAGAATGACAAAACTAAACAAAAAAACTTATGAGGTACATTACCATGCAAACTTCAATTGAAATTATGACATCTTCCTTTTTTATGTCGGTTAATATATAAATATCTCTTAGGTATAAGCAAATATTTGGGCGTACATACGCTGACGATGTGGAAGAAGCGGTGCGCAAGACACTCTTGATGCAGACCTCACGCTTCGTGGCGTCGGGTAACCGAGAGGGCGCGACCTTCGCACTCGACGTCAACTTCCTTGCGGACCGGCTGGCGGTGGAGCGCCGGGAGCTGCTGGGCGTGGAGGCGGCGCCCGCCGACGACCCCGGCGTGCCCTTCCCGCTGCCGCCCGCTGAGGTGGAGTCGCAGCGTGGCCGCCTGCCGCGCTCCTTCGACTGGCGCCAGCGCGGTGGTGTAACTCCCGTGCGATGTGAGTGCCCGCTTTATATACTACAATTGTACTTTATGTTCAGTATGAGCTGCAATTACTCATCGAGCCGCTCAGTAACACGAGTTGCTGTCCACAGTTCAAGGCGCAAACTGCATGTCGTGCTGGGCGTTCGCCACGGTGGGTGCAGTAGAGGGCGCGCTGTTCAGAGAGACCGGCCGCCTGGTGCCGCTCAGTGAACAAGCGCTCGTGGACTGCGCGGGCCCGTCAGTATATTCACAACACACACACACCTACACACTGACCAATTGGAAACTTTCTCGATAAATTTATTAGCTAACAAAATTGTTGCAATTACTGCTAACCCATTGAACTGCTTTATCCAACGGCGAGTTCAATGAAATGAGATACCGAACAATTCATTTTTCTGTCCTATAAGACCGTACGAGAAGTCGGAAATTCTTCAAATTCTGTTGATCGACATAGGAAGTCCGTGATCATTAGCATTTAAGCTCTTTTTTTTTAAATTGTACTGAAAATCAATTTTCTTGTTATTTAAATATATCGATTTTTCAAAGTGATCGCAAACTTATTTACATGTGACTCTTGCTGAGGACCTCCTACACAAAATAATATTAGTGATAAGAAATAAATAAATCAGATGTACCACTTTTTGTATAACAGGTACGGTGGGCATGGATGCAACCCCGGGACGTGGCCCAGCGCTGCTTACAACTACATCAAAGATAAAGGGCTGCCTGCGCTTGACGAGTATCCCTACAAAGGCGAAGTAAGATATTTATGTATAATGAAAATAGCTTAGACATAGACGAAGAGAATGGCCTAAACGTTATTCAGATGTTAAAGAAATACAGGCAGAAAAGTGTCGAAAAGACATGCGATTCCGGCGATCACATAGTCTTTTCAGCTGACGAAAAAATAGCCAAGAGTGTGTCAGACCACACAAACAGAAGGGTTTTGAAGGAGCGTCCTTTGGCTGCGTAGCGAGACGGATTTGGAAGCGCTCGCCTCTTTCCGCTAGGCAGTCATGCTGGGAGGAGGCAGGCGTCGTGAGATATAGGACAACGTCCTCCTCTCGACCTAGATGCAGCGCGACTCTCAGGGCAATGGACGTCACGAGGCCCACTGCTGGAGAATTCAGGTCTCGGCTATCGGTTGAGTCGGCTTATATTCCACCTGGTGATCTGAAGCTCTGAAACTACTTCCAAAAACTAATCCAAAGACTTTAGAAACCCTGAGCGCGTTTTTGTTATATATTTCCTTTTAGAGGACGTGTCGCAATCCTTTTTTCAACGAGTAGGTACCTCCACAACATTTAAAAAATTAAAACAAGATGTAAACTTCACTTGGCGAGGTTAGGTATTCTTTGGAGTTATCAGAACTCACACTCCTTATTCGATAAGCCATCGTGGACTAGTAAACGTAATAAATGTACATAGATTCTTTACACAAAAAAACTAGACGGGTGTATAGAATTTCACATAAACCAAAAAATATCAAGATAAGAACTTTTTTTTTAAAGATATGATTTTCAACCCCGCCGCGTTATGTATGGAAATTCACTGAGATGGATGAGGGCATGATTCAGAAGGCAGGTCACCTCGATACTGCTCGCAATGAGGCTCTAGACACATGAACCTCACAATGAGGTTCAGGTGTCTAGAGCTTTTACCACTAATAGCTTGAACAAACCGGTGGACCAACTCCTCCACTATTCTTTTCTGATTAATTTAGTTGCAGCATCCAAGACAGTGTATTCATTCACTCCGGGACACGTCGAGCTTCCTTATCTCGGCGCTTTTCTGGTGATTGCCACTGTTGATTCTGGCTTTCAGGAGTTGCAGTGGTTTGGGAATTGTGTGGTGGGTTTGTCCCAATAAAAAAAAACCGGTGGACCAGTTTATTATGTTTTTGAAGTGAGACGGATGGAGAGAAGACAGTCGAAGCGGCGTAGGAGAGGAAGTATCCCTCTCGCTTTCTACGGCGCGGCGAAAATTGATATTTCGATGCATAACGTTATATTCAAGTTTTCACTTCTCTCGGCACTCCCGGAGTGCAACACTTCGTTTTTTTTTGTTTTGTTTTTTTTTCATACTTAAAAATATCTGAATACTGTGTAATATACTAATGAATAACCGGAATAATAATAACTGTTGTGGGAAGCACCCTAACCCAATGTAATGTCGTGTGTGCGCAGGAGCAGCAATGCCGCGCGGACAGTGTGCCGCCCGTCACACACATCAGCGGACATCTCAATGTCACGGCCGACAACATCCTGGCGCTTAAGGTAATAGTGTGGCCGTTGCAGCGAGCTGACGCGCTGCCGATCACAACTTGTTGTTTATGTCGCGGATCTAACCCCATTGTGTTGTTCCAGGTGGCGATTAGGAGGTACGGGCCCACAGTCGTGATCATCGACGCCACACAGACCAGTTTAATAGAGTACAAAACCGGTTTTTATCACGATGGTCGCTGGTGAGAATAAGATTACATTTTTTGCACGCTTCCATTGTCAGGGGCTGCCATTACATTAAACCAGCTAATGGTTTTCTAGTAACGTGAACACAATTATTGAAGAATTCTAGATGTTTAACGACGACATAATACAGTTTCATATAGTAAAGGCAGCCCCCGACGGATATTCCTCGGTTATGTATGATGGTAAAATTATTATAGAAAGTATTTTACGTGGATAACTTATTTCTTTACATAATAATTGGGTTAAGTCGGGGATTTTTAGTTATTGTATTCTTTTTCAATCAGATTTTTACAATCGTGGGATTTTTCAAAATTTTTAATTTTGCTTAATTTTATTTCAAACTTTTTAGAGAGCATATAGCGCTCTCTTATACAGTGAGTTACAGACGTAATTTGTATTATTTGGGAACATATTACATTAAACTACCACGTACACATGGCTGAAAACAGAATTGTAATCGGACAGTTCGTTTCGATTATATTGCAACATTGTTTTAAATTATGCGTACTGTTTGTTTTAGTTTAAGTAATTATTTTTGGTGAGACTAAAAAAATGCAGCGTCTCGTGCACAAATAGCAGAAAGTGACGACAAGTTTGTGTTTCAGCAAGAAGAATAGCCACAACCACGCCGTGCTGGCGGTGGGCTGGACGGTGCACCGCGGGGAGACGTTCTTCATCCTCAAGAACTCGTGGAGCACGGCGTGGGGCGAGATGGGCTACGTGAAGATGCGCGCCTCCACCAACACGTGCGGCGTGCTGCGCAAGCCCTCGCTGCCGCTGCTGCAGCAGAGCGACGTGAGGCGAGTGCCCGGCGCCGCGCTCACCGCCGGCCCCACCTACACATAGCACCGCCGGCACACGCTTCTTTGTTATTATTGTTAGTTGTTGACAGCCATTAAACATGTTATTATTATAATATAAATATTTTTATTTTGTACTATTTAATAAGTTTTATTGCCTAAAACGTACCTTGCAGTTCTCAATTATTCAAAAGCCTTTGACAGTATCACACATTCTACCATATAAATGCCCTTCTAAAGCAAAACAGAACTCACTTATTACCCACCCACAGCACCGTCGCCATCAAGTTAAACAGGTCTGGAGGCCTATAACCTACGACGTAAAATAAACTTGCTTTTTCATATCACAATAGCGGGACCACCCAAATACTCCGAAATATTTTATTCCGAATTTCGATATTCCAATTTTCAAAACTCCGAATAAACTAAATCCCATTATAAAAAGTCAGTAACAGAAACATATCATGGAAAACCCGCTCCAGGTGGTTTTTCCTACCCTACTCCTACACCTTAAACCTTGCAAATAGAAATAGGAGCCCCGCGAATAGATCGAGCCGCCAGGAGACATCGGTATGCAAAATATGAGGACCCAGTTTTGAGTTTTCTTATTTATTTTTAACCAACTTCAAAAAACGAAGGAGGTTCTCAATTCGGTCGTTTTTATGAATGTTAACCGATTACTCCGAGGTTTCTAGTCCGAATCTTTTTTTTATCGATGCAGTATACTTGCCATTTGGTCCCATAAAAATTTCATCCAATTTGGTTCAGTACTTTTTATTTTGTGAGAAGAAATGGAGATTCTTCTTCAGTAAAACTGTCGCCTTAGCTGCGTAAGGTGGCGCCTATAATTGAACACCTCGGCATGAAATTCGAATCTCTCTACAACCTAGGTCCTAAGTCATTTCCATCGATGAATCTTTGACCTTCTTCAAGGGCCGCTTATCGTGGATCCAAACAATAAGGTCAAAGGCGGCCCGATTTGGAATCAAGTCATATGAACTGTGTGAGTCCAACACCAGTTATATGGCTCGATTCCAAATCTATACGGGGAAATCTGATGAGCCTGGTTGTGATCCTTTCCTTGGAGTTAACCTAGGGGGGAAAGCACCAAAGTGGTTCTTGAGCTTCTGCAAGGCCTTGAACATCGGAGCCATTGTGTGGTGATGGACCATTTTTACAATTGTCCACCTCTAGCACGATATCTCAAGAGTTTAGGCTTTGATTGCTTAGGAACTCCTCGTGTATGCCGTCGAAACGTCCCTAGTGACATAGCTAAAGTATCCACGAAGGTGAGTTAGGGGACTATAATATCGCGCCATTGTGGAGACGTATCCATCATAGCAGCTGTCATAGATGGATTCCAAAATGGTGAATATTATATCTACCTATCACCGCCCCAATACTTACCGTGGAACTAAGGCCGGTAAAATGCTAGTGAGGCCTCCATGACCCCGTAGTATTGAAAGGTTCCCAGTGTAGAAGTAAATGTGTGATTTGCTATCGCATGAAGAAAACCAAATTAGTTCGCTCTAAGTGCGTCCAATGTGTCGTATATGTTTGCTTTCCGTATTGTTGGAGAATTTGGCATTCTGCAGAACTCCCAGGTGAACATATTCGTGGGCGAAAAAGGAGACGTGCTCATGAGTGAATATTTTTGTTGTGTGAAAGTGGACTTTGAAAGGAACTGGGTCCCTCGCATGAGGGCCGCGTTTCGATAGTATAATAATAATGGCTTGCCTTTATTGGCCGGTCAGAGTGAACACTGACGAGGAACAGACCTCCCACCTCTTTCTTGCCTTAATCGGCTGGCTAGAGTGGAGATTCGCAAGAGCAAACGTGCTCGGAGGAAGGAAGTATTCCAGTAAGTGTTTCTAGGGATCGACCATACTTCCGGGTTCCTGGTCGATTCTGAGAACCGTGAAATACCTCTCCACTCCTCAAGCACCTCAGGATAAGTTTTCCCCTTGTCGCTACATCACCTAGTGCTAGCGATATGTTTGGGGGCCCATTTGTTGAGTGTGCGAGTCACCCCCTGCCCCTGTATCTATGTATATTAAACATTGATTAGGCAGGGGCCATAGTGTTTCCATAGATATATATGTTGCAGTCAATACTCTTAACCAGTCAAAAGTACTATTGACTAGCAAAATCAGTCAAAAGTACTTTTGACCGTATGCTTTAGTCAATAGTACTTATGACTAAAATAACAGTTAAAACTACTTTTTCATCCCCCCACCTCGGAAAGGGTACTTTTGCTCTTCGATATCTGAGCGTAAAAGCCGTTTTTATCCTCAACGATACTTTATACCATGACTACGAGAAAAAGAAAGATTTGAGCGATAAAAGATATTCAACGAAACAAAATAAAGTTTTTTTTAATACCTAAGTCTGCTCCACACACGCGTGGGTGCGAAGTAGTCCAATCGCTCGGTCACTGCGCCAACAAGCTGACGTTAAAATCGGAGCAATGATTTGAATTAAGAGTAATTTTCATATTAGCAAGGGGGTTGTCCAGCATCGCGGTCGATGTCGAATGTACTAAAGTGTTCTAAATTCAAACACCAAAACAGTGCGTAAAAGACTACTTTTACGCACTGTTTTCCGTGCGTAAAAGTAGCTTTTTCGAGGGGGAATGGTATAAAAGTCGTTTTTATCCTCTAGTGAATAAAGTAAATTTGAATTTAGAACATCGTATGAACAAAAGAGTAGCAGCAGTAATGGCGGCCGGTGACCGCAACAGCTGATCGCTTGCTGTGGTGCCCACTTGACGTTCGAAGGTTGTCGAGGAAACAAATTCTATTTTTAAAATTTGATGTGGTACACAGGTGGGAAAGCAGAGTACGCTCCTTGGGTGTAAGGCTGCGTTGCCTTGGGCTAACTTGAATCCCTCGCTTCACTAAGAATTTTTAACTTTATTCCCTCGTTTCTTTCGGGTGTTAACACTTGAACCTTCTCGCTGCGCTACGGATGGAGGTTCACCCCCAGAATCCTTAGTATCGCTTCGGAATTCAATACGCCTCCCTTGGAGCGTAATCTACAATTATTTTGTTAAAATCTCAGACCCGAAACATTCTTGGCTCAGTACTTTGTTTTACCTTTTTTATTTGCTTTTTGCGGTTTTCCTTTCACGTCTTATTGTTATGTTATGACAAACCAAGATAAGTCACTTAATAATACTTAGGTAGTAGTTTTCAACTACTACCTAAGTATTATTTGTTTTAATTTAAAAATTATTCTGTTCTATAATAATGTCTTAGTTAATACCTGAACTGAAATAAAAGCCTATCTTGTGTTTGTACAATGTACATCTGTTTTTGCATTTAGTCATTTCCTCGCTGAGGTGGGATGAAAAGTTACGTGTTGCACTCGAGTGCAAAGATTTTTCACCTTGTGCTCTTTTGATTCCCTCGCTATCGCTCATGATTCTAATTTTGAATCACTCGTTGCACTCGTGATTCAATTTTAGAATCATTCGCTTGCTCGGTCATCAAACATGAGCACGCGGTTAAAAATCAACTTTGCACTCTTGTATAACAAATAACTATTGCCCAATGGAGCTGGTTAAAAGTACTTTTGACTAAGTGATTCCGTCAAAAGTGGTTTTAACTGGTTGTATCAGTCAAAACCACTTTTAATCGATTGCTTTTGCTGTGTGATTCAAAGTGCCATAAGGTTGAGTTGCATGAATAAATAATTCTTCATTGTAGAGTGTCTTTTTTTTCTAAAGCGGAGCGCTCGTTTTATTTCTAAAGCGGAGGAAGAGGACTTTCGAAGAAAGTTCGACGGAGCCCCGCTACGCGGGGCTCCTTTTTCTGTCTACAAGGTTTAAAGGAACCTAACCAAACCGAACCTCGAGGTGCCCCTGAAGTCGACCGTCTTCTTCTCGTTCAAAAGCATAAAGTTGTTCAGCTGGTATTTAGATAGGAGTGTATGTAATGGGGCACTGAGAAAAAAAATATTGGTAAAAACGACTTGGGTCACCCCGACACGGACAGGTTAGGTTAGAATTGTTTTAAATCACCCAAAAGTAGGAGCAATGGAGTGGAGTGGTTTTGACTGATGCTTTATTGCAGTTAAAACTACTTTTGACGAAGAGCGTCAGTCAATAGTACTTTTAACCGCAAATTTGCAGTCAAAAGTACTAATAACCAATAATTTTCAGTCAAAACCACTTTTGACCAACCTGTTCAGTCAAAAGTGCTTTTGACTGATTTTGCTAGTCAATAGTACTTTTGACTAGTTAAGAGTTTTGACTGTGACATATATAACCAGTCCACCAAACCCACCAAACGCCATAACCCAGTCTTTTGTTTCCACATTCCGCAATAGTCTAACTCTAACCGGGGGTTATCCTTGGGTATACAGGCATAGTGCATACAGGGATAACCGCCGGTTTGGGCCTCATCTCATTTAAATTACGTTATGGGCCTCTGCAAGATGGCTTCGGCTCCTGGCATGCCTTCTAAAAGTCCGGGATCCCAATCCCTATCACACAACGCCATCTAGTCCCATGCTAACCAGAGCTTGTGTTATGAGTACTAGACAACTGATAAACATACTTATATATTTCTAAATACATACATATTATTATAGATAAATTACACCCAGACACAGAACAAATGTACCCCTAGCATGAGTTTTCACTATTTTACTTTACAGAGTTTTTCCAGTATTTACAGCGTTTCTTGTATGAAAATATGGAACAGCGACTCTGGTGTGCGAAGAAGGAACCAATTTTTTCCTTGAAAGTTATCAATTTGAAGTCGTCAAAGTTCCAGTTTACTTTACGTCTCAAATACTGAAAACTCGTGCTGAGGGTAATGATCATGCTCATCACACAAACATTTGTCCTGAGTGGGAATCGAACCCACGACCCCCGGCATAGCAGTCAGGGTCACTAACCACTAGACCAACAGGCCAGTCAGTATGGCGTCGTCATTCTTGTGTCAGACCTCACACAATTTCCTTCATGGCTTCTTCAACAGATCCACATCGAGCTCAGTGGCGGCGGGAGACGCCTATATCCATCAGTAGGAATGACAAAAGCTGATGATGATGATATCCTTCTACATGCAACCACTTGTTAAACAGGGTCCAATTCTGGGCCCATTTTTATTTCTCATATACAGGGTGAATTTTTCAACTGGGCGTGGATGGCTACTTTCGAAACTATGAGGAATATCGAAAAACGTTGAAAGGAGTCTCGAGACCGATTTTGACAAAAACTAAAACTGCTTCATTGGATTTAAAAAAAATGAAAAATCCTGGCCAGGAATCGAACCCGCTGATTTTGGAAAAAAAATCACACCCTGTATTATTACACCGTTCGATAGTGTTGCTAATAAGGATCAAATTTTGGGAAGTAATCATATACGGCAAACTGATTTTTAATTGGTTAAATCATGCGAGGACCCCCTCGCATGATTTAACCAATTAAATGTCTGGACTTTAAAAGAGACGATGACCTCTGAGTTTGTTTCGGATGTTTCTTCTCAGAGTAGTCAGTTACGAAACACCGGCCTCATCTAGTTATAAAAAAAAAGTGTTTTTGACTTGTAAAAGTGTTTGTGAAAACCTATTTGCAAAAATAAATATCATTTATCATTTAAACCTTGTGATTTTTTTAACTACATTTTTTACTTTGTTCTTCTAAAAATGATAGTCCTGCTCTATAGCACAAACTTTCAAAATCAAGGTTGTTATGTTTATTTAAATAACTGCCATGTTTTAAATACTTACAGTCTAGTGATAAAAAAGAATATGTTTTGTTATTAATTTATACGTTACTAGCAGTCAACCGCAGTTACGACTGCGTAATATGTTGTTATTGTATTTTCATAAACCTTCTTCATGACCCGCTCCATATGCTGGTGAAAACTGGATGAAAATAATTATATTCAATAGCTTCTGGTTTTATCGTGCATTTTTATTTTGTACTAGCTGTGCCCGCAACTTCGTTCGCGTGGATGTCGGAATTAATTGAGCAATGTATTTTTTAGTTCTAAGCGCTTAATTCAGGCCAGTCCATTCCAGTCCATTCCAGTCCATTCCAGTCCATTCCAGTCCATTCCAGTCCATTCCAGTCCATTCCAGTCCATTCCAGTCCATTCCAGTCCATTCCAGTCCATTCCAGTCCATTCCAGTCCATTCCAGTCCATTCCAGTCCATTCCAGTCCATTCCAGTCCATTCCAGTCCATTCCAGTCCATTCCAGTCCATTCCAGTCCATTCCAGTCCATTCCAGTCCATTCCAGTCCATTCCAGTCCATTCCAGTCCATTCCAGTCCATTCCAGTCCATTCCAGTCCATTCCAGTCCATTCCAGTCCATTCCAGTCCATTCCAGTCCATTCCAGTCCATTCCAGTCCATTCCAGTCCATTCCAGTCCATTCCAGTCCATTCCAGTCCATTCCAGTCCATTCCAGTCCATTCCAGTCCATTCCAGTCCATTCCAGTCCATTCCAGTCCATTCCAGTCCATTCCAGTCAATTCCAGTTATTTGAATAATCTAGTTTTTCTATTCGAAGTTAGATCGCGCGACTGACGTACGAAATCAATGTGTGAGACCAAAGAAACTTCTGAAACTCTTTAAATTCAAATATCTTTTGATAGACTGAACCGATTCCAATGAAACAAAAACTAAGTTCCTCTCCAAGTTACGCTTAATCGTTGTGTATAAAAGTTATCTACATTAATTTCGTATATTTTACGTGATACCTGGACAAATACACAGACAAACAGACAAACAGACAAACAGATAAACAGACAAACAGACAAACAGAAAAAAATTCTAAAAATGCTAGAAATGGGTTCTATTGGTTGTCCTTTAATACCCTGGCTATATTTTTTGAGTTTTTATTTATTGTACAAAAATAATTTTTCTACAGTTTTATTATATGTATAGATACTCACTACATAAACTCAAATATAAAAGTTTTTTGTAAATATATTATGTACTTGAAAACAAAATGTGTTTCATTTATTTTTCCAAACACTGTCTCACACATGGAATTATGATAAGTAAATAAGGATTGAAGATACACAGTTTCCACTTAATTGGTATATCTACTGGCTCGGAGTAAATGTACCTCTTCCATACCTCCTACCAAGATAGAGAGATGGAGCCCCGCATCGCGCCTCATATTTCTGTCGAGGTGCCCAAGTCCGTAGCTCGCTTGGCTCGCTCTTGTATCCATTAGTCAAATTACCGATTTCCACCTATCATGTTAGCTCGACAGGGCCCCTCTATACATTACATTTACCAAAATTAAGTTGAATTATTAATAATAACCGGTTAAAGTAATTAATTACTAATGTTTCGTAATCATAAATTCGAATTCATTTTAAAATTCAAAAAACATCGTATTCCATTTTTAGTCAAATCTCTAGCCATAAAGATCGAATAAAGCAGCGTTCGAGTCTTCTGTTTCTGAAGTAGGAACTTGAACCAATGGCAGAGCGTTATGACAACGTTCAAACGTCCCGTCCAATCACGCCGCGCCGCGCTTGGCTTTGGCCGCGCTCCCCGCGCCCTCTAATGGCGCGTGTGCAAGATTCACCGGCGCACGTAGAACGTGCGATCGTTATAAAAATTCTAATTTATGGAACTTTCTCAATATTTTGTGTGTGAACGTGTTTTGTACAACCTTTATAACCCTCGAAGGACAAGAACTATTACCAAACCTAACGCGCGACTTAGCAAAACGAGGCACAACGTGGGAGCTTCCAGCTAGGTACACCGCAGAGTACCCTCTGGACAAGACGTTCGTGGCTAAAGGTAAGAGTTTCTTTCTTTGGTGGCGGACTTCTTGAGCGTTGTAGCCCTTCGATTGATTACCAGACTGGCCCAAATGGGCAGGTAACGTCTTCCTGCCACAACTAATATCTTCAATTTTGGTAATCACTATCATCATCACTACATAGTATAAAACAAAGTCGCTTTCTCTGTCCCTATGTCCCTTTGTATGCTTAAATCTTTAAAACTACGCAACGGATTTTAATGCGGTTTTTTTTAATAAATAGGTATATTCAAGAGGAAGGTTTATATGTATAAAACATGTACAATGTAGTAGTGTAACACTGTCAATTTTTGAGATTTCTAATGTGATGTCGTAAATCAACTCACTTTGTTGCGCTTATATTGCAAACGCTGGCCAAACCCTACGAGATTGGTCAAAATGATGTACCACAGTATTGTACAACTTACAAAAGTCCACAAAAAAGCCGCGATGGTATATGTCTATCTCTCAAGAATAACCCACAATAACCGCTTTTTATCTTTTACTTTTTACTCCAAATAATGGCTTATTTACGAAGCCATTTTAAGTATGTATAACATTAATTATTATCCAAATAAACATGTTAGTAAGCTTGGACATTAAACCTAAATTAAATTTGTCTTTTACATTATGTAATTTCGATCAGTACTTTAGAAGATATCAAACGTACAAACTTACGCTAAATCGAAAAATTATCATTGCGGCGATGGTAGGTACCTACGTGCTGACGAAATAAATGCTTCCCTAAAGATATCCAATCTTTGGCCACACGTCAATAAATTAGAGCTTAAAACTAACATTGAACGTTGTTTATAATATAAAGACATTCTGTAATATGTTGTAAAAATAAAATAAATAGTTAAAAATGTAAAAGTAAATAAGTAAAAATATAGTGTTTGAATTTAGATTTATTCCAAAGATAACAGGAAATCTTCATGGTATAGGGAAAGGGGGATTGTTTTACTCTAAATTTAACGCGTGCGGGCCACGGGCAGTAATGAATAAATCAAAACTACTGGATCGATTTTAATCACATAGGCTATATATTTTATACCCGCGCGAAACCGGAGCGGGCCGCTATGTTTTTATATACAACGTTCACCGTTTTTCTGTAGTGTATTTAGTATCAGCATTGCACCCGTGCGAAGCCGGGGCGGGTCGCTAGTTACTAATAATTTTCAAATAATCAAAAAGCATGGCAAAGTATGAATTCAAACAGACAAGTGCATCATGATGAAGATTGCAATAATTATCTTCACACATTTTGTCATAATCTGATTATGTCGTACTTAGTCATCATCATAGTATTATCAGCTCCAATCTGTCTTGGAACACAAATAGTATATTTTGCAACGATTGAATAAAGAGCGGATTTAAAGCGAGGGCCATTATATGAATCAAGAGCAAGCGAAGGATTTTAATGAATGAATCACGACCGTAGGGAGTGATTCATGATGATTGAATCACGAGCGAAGCGAGTGATTCAAGTATTTAAATCCTGAGCGACGCGAGTGATTCAGGCCCTCGATTTAAATCCGTTTTATTCAAGAGTTGCAAACGATACTTTATACCATGACTACGAGAAAAAGAAAGATTTGAGCGATAAAAGATATTCAACGAAACAAAATAAAGTTTTTTTTTAATACCTAAGTCTGCTCCACACACACGTGGGTGCGAAGTAGTCCAATCGCTCGGTCACTGCGCCAACAAGCTGACGTTAAAATCGGAGCAATGGTTTGAATTAAGAGTAATTTTCATATTAGCAAGGGGGTTGTCCAGCATCGCGGTCGATGTCGAATGTACTAAAGTGTTCTAAATTCAAACACCAAAACAGTGCGTAAAAGACTACTTTTACGCACTGTTTTCCGTGCGTAAAAGTAGCTTTTTCGAGGGAGAATGGTATAAAATTACGTTATAACTAATATTAAACAGAGATTTATTTTATACCATTCCCCCTCGAAAAAGCTACTTTTACGCACTGTTTTGGTGTTTGAATTTAGAACACTTCAGTACATTCGACCTTGGACGTGATGCTGGACAACCGCCTTCAATTACTCTTAATTTAAATCATTGTTCCGTTTTTAATGTCAGCTTGTTGGCGCAGTGGCCGAGCGATTGGACTACTTCGTTGCGTGAAGTGGGTTCGATTCCCGTACGGAGCAAATATTCGTATGATCTACAATTATTTGTATCGGGTCTGGGTATATGTGTATGAGAATTGTGTGTGGACCAGACTTATTAAAAAATTTTTTTTTCTTCTTTGAATATCTTTTATCGCTCAAATCGCTTTTTCTCACAGTCATGGTATAAAGTATCGTTTGCAACTCTTGAATAAAACGGATTTAAATCGAGGGCCTGAATCACTCGCATCGCTCAGGATTTAAATACGTGAATCACTCACTTCACTCGTGATTCAATCATCATGAATCACTCACTACGGTCGTGATTTAAGCATTTAAATCCTTCTCTTGCTGCTGATTCATATAGTGGCCCTCGCTTTAAGTCCGCTCTTTATTCACTAGTTGTAAAAAACACTATTTGTTACTTAAAAATTTAAGTTAACTCAAAATTTCGTATGTGAACAGTTAACAATAATAATACAATTATTAACATTTATCGTAAAATAACAACACAAAATAATACTTTAAAAATTATAACAATATAAAAATTGTTCGTAATATTTTTTGCGTTGACAAGCGGTACATGCCACGCCGTCGTCACGTCACGTCAGTCATGCGATCCGATCCGATTTCCGAGTTTTCGAAAAATCGAATATCGGTTTTCCGAGTTATAATATCGAATACCGGCTATACAAAAACAATTACCCTAATATTCAAATTCAGTTATCGATTTTTCGAATACCGAGTTTTCCGAGTTTTCGAAAAATCGAATATCGGTTTTTACCGAGTTTTCGAATAATCGAATATCGGTTCTCCGAGTTAAAATATCGAATACCGGCTATACAATAACAATTACCATAATATCCAATTTCAGTTATCGATTTTTCGAATTTTCGAATACCGAGTTTTCCGAGTTTTCGCAAATCGAATATCGGTTTTTACCGAGTTTTCGAAAAATCGAATATCGGTTTTCCTAGTTATAATATCGAATACCGGCTATTCAATAACAATTACCATAATATCCAATTTCAGATACCGATTTTTCGAATATTGAGTTTTCCGAGTTTTCGCAAGTCGAATATCGGTTTCTACCGAGTTTTCGAAAAATCGAATATCGGTTTTCCGAGTTATAATATCGACTACCGGCTATTCAATAACAATTACCATAATATCCAATTTCAGTTATCGATTTTTCGAATATCGAGTTTTCCGAGTTTTCGCAAATCGAATATCGGTTTTTACCGAGTTTTCGAAAAATCGAATATCGGTTTTCCGAGTTATAATATCGAATACCGGCTATGCAATAACAATTATCCGAATATCCGTTATCAGTTATCGATTTTTCGAATACCGAGTTTTCCGAGTTTTCAAAAAATCGAATATCGGTTTTCCGAGTTATAATATCGAATAACGGCTATTCAATAACAATTACCATAAAATCCAATTTCGAATATCGAGTTTTCGCAAATCGAATATCGGTTTTTACCGAGTTTTCGAAAAATCGAATATCGGTTTTCCGAGTTATAATATCGAATAGCGGCTATACAATAACTATTACCAAAATATACAATTTCAGTTATCGATTTTTCGAATATCGAGTTTTCCGTGTTTTCGCAAATCGAAGAATCGGATATCGGTTTTCCGAGTTACAATATCGAATACCGGCAATACAATAACTATTACCAAAATATACAATTTCAGTTATCGATTTTTCGAATATCGAATTTCCGTGTTTTCGCAAATCGAATATCGGTTTTTACCGAGTTTTCGAAGAATCGGATATCGGTTTTCCGAGTAACAATATCGAATACCGGCTATACAATAACAATTACCATAATATCCAATTTCAGTTATCGATTTTTCGAATATCGAGTTTTCCGAGTTTTCGCAAATCGAATATCGGTTTTTACCGAGTTTTCGAAAAATCGAATATCGGTTTTCCGAGTAATAATATCGAATACCGGCTATACAATAACAATTACCATAATATCCAATTTCAGTTATCGATTTTTCGAATATCGAGTTTTCCGAGTTTTCGCAAATCGAATATCGGTTTTTACCGAGTTTTCGAAAAATCGAATATCGGTTTTCCGAGTTATAATATCGAATACCGGCTATAAAAAAAAAATATTATAATATCCAATTTCAGTTATCGATTTTTCGAATATCGAGTTTTCCGAGTTTTCGCAAATCGAATATCGGTTTTTACCGAGTTTTCGAAAAATCGAATATCGGTTTTCCGAGTTATAATATCGAATACCGGCTATGCAATAACAATTATCCGAATATCCGTTATCAGTTATCGATTTTTCGAATACCGAGTTTTCCGAGTTTTCAAAAAATCGAATATCGGTTTTCCGAGTTATATTATCGAATACCGGCTATGCAATAACAATTATCCGAATATCCGTTATCAGTTATCGATTTTTCGAATTTTCGAATACCGAGTTTTCCGAGTTTTCAAAAAATCGAATATCGGTTTTCCGAGTTATAATATCGAATACCGGCTATACAATAACAATTATCCGAATATCCGTTATCAGTTATCGATTTTTCGAATACCGAGTTTTCCGAGTTTTCGAAAAATCGAATATCGGTTTTCCGAGTTATAATATCGAATACCGGCTATGCAATAACAATTATCCGAATATCAGTTATCGATTTTTCGAATTTTCGAATACCGAGTTTTCAAAAAATCGAATATCGGTTTTCCGAGTTATAATATCGAATACCGGCTATGCAATAACAATTATCCGAATATCCGTTATCAGTTATCGATTTTTCGAATTTTCGAATACCGAGTTTTCCGAGTTTTCGAAAAATCGAATATCGGTTTTCCGAGTTATATTATCGAATATCGGCTATGCAATAACAATTATCCGAATATCCGTTATCAGTTATCGATTTTTCGAATTTTCGAATACCGAGTTTTCGAAAAATCGAATATCGGTTTTCCGAGTTATAATATCGAATACCGGCTATGCAATAACAATTATCCGAATATCCGTTATCAGTTATCGAATTTTCGAATACCGAGTTTTCCGAGTTTTCGAAAAATCGAATATCGGTTTTCCGAGTTATAATATCGAATACCGGCTATGCAATAACAATTATCCGAATATCCGTTATCAGTTATCGATTTTTCGAATTTTCGAATACCGAGTTTTCCGAGTTTTCGAAAAATCGAATATCGGTTTTCCGAGTTATAATATCGAATACCGGCTATGCAATAACAATTATCCGAATATCCGTTATCAGTTATCGATTTTTCGATATTTCGAATTTTCGAATACCGAGTTTTCCGAGTTTTCAAAAAATCGAATATCGGTTTTCCGAGTTATAATATCGAATACCGGCTATGCAATAACAATTATCCGAATATCCGTTATCAGTTATCGATTTTTCGAATTTTCGAATACCGAGTTTTCCGAGTTTTCAAAAAATCGAATATCGGTTTTCCGAGTTATAATATCGAATACCGGCTATGCAATAACAATTATCCGAATATCCGTTATCAGTTATCGATTTTTCGAATTTTCGAATACCGAGTTTTCCGAGTTTTCGAAAAATCGAATATCGGTTTTCCGAGTTATAATATCGAATACCGGCTATGCAATAACAATTATCCGAATATCCGTTATCAGTTATCGATTTTTCGAATACCGAGTTTTCCGAATTTTCGAAAAATCTAATATCGGTTTTCCGAGTTATAATATCGAATACCGCCTATGCAATAACAATAATCCGAATATCCGTTATCAGTTATCGATTTTTCGAATTTTCGAATACCGACTTTTCCGAGTTTTCGAAAAATCGAATATCGGTTTTCCGAGTTATATTATCGAATACCGGCTATGCAATAACAAGTATCCGAATATCCGTTATCAGTTATCGATTTTTCGAATTTTCGAATACCGAGTTTTCCGAGTTTTCAAAAAATCGAATATCGGTTTTCCGAGTTATAATATCGAATACCGCCTATGCAATAACAATTATCCGAATATCCGTTATCAGTTATCGATTTTTCGAATTTTCGATTTTCGAAGTCAAAGTCGAAGTCGAAGTCAAAGTCAAAGTCAAAGTCAAAGTCAAAGTCAAAGTCGAAGTCGAAGTCGAAGTCGAAGTCGAAGTCGAAGTCGAAGTCGAAGTCGAAGTCGAAGTCGAAGTCCAAGTCCAAGTCCAAGTCCAAGTCGAAGTCGAAGTCGAAGTCGAAGTCGAAGTCGAAGTCGAAGTCGAAGTCGAAGTCGAAGTCGAAGTCGAAGTCGAAGTCGAAGTCGAAGTCGAAGTCGAAGTCGAAGTCGAAGTCGAAGTCGAAGTCGAAGTCGAAGTCGAAGTCGAAGTCGAAGTCGAAGTCGAAGTCGAAGTCGAAGTCGAAGTCGAAGTCGAAGTCGAAGTCGAAGTCGAAGTCGAAGTCGAAGTCGAAGTCGAAGTCAAAGTCGAAGTCGAAGTCAAAGTCAAGTCAAAGTCAAAGTCAAAGTCAAAGTCAAAGTCAAAGTCAAAGTCAAGTCAAAGTCAAAGTCAAAGTCAAAGTCAAAGTCAAAGTCAAAGTCAAAGTCAAAGTCAAAGTCAAAGTCAAAGTCAAAGTCAAAGTCAAAGTCAAAGTCAAAGTCAAAGTCAAAGTCAAAGTCAAAGTCAAAGTCAAAGTCAAAGTCAAAGTCAAAGTCAAAGTCAAAGTCAAAGTCAAAGTCAAAGTCAAAGTCAAAGTCAAAGTCAAAGTCAAAGTCAAAGTCAAAGTCAAAGTCAAAGTCAAAGTCAAAGTCAAGTCAAAGTCAAAGTCAAAGTCAAAGTCAAAGTCAAAGTCAAAGTCAAAGTCAAAGTCAAAGTCAAAGTCAAAGTCAAAGTCAAAGTCAAAGTCAAAGTCAAGTCAAAGTCAAAGTCAAAGTCAAAGTCAAAGTCAAAGTCAAAGTCAAAGTCAAAGTCAAAGTCAAAGTCAAAGTCAAAGTCAAAGTCAAAGTCAAAGTCAAAGTCAAAGTCAAAGTCAAAGTCAAAGTCAAAGTCAAAGTCAAAGTCAAAGTCAAAGTCAAAGTCAAAGTCAAAGTCAAAGTCAAAGTCAAAGTCAAAGTCAAAGTCAAAGTCAAAGTCAAAGTCAAAGTCAAAGTCAAGTCAAGTCAAAGTCAAAGTCAAAGTCAAAGTCAAAGTCAAAGTCAAAGTCAAAGTCAAAGTCAAAGTCAAAGTCAAAGTCAAAGTCAAAGTCAAAGTCAAAGTCAAAGTCAAAGTCAAAGTCAAAGTCAAAGTCAAAGTCAAAGTCAAAGTCAAAGTCAAAGTCAAAGTCAAAGTCAAAGTCAAAGTCAAAGTCAAAGTCAAAGTCAAAGTCAAAGTCAAAGTCAAAGTCAAAGTCAAAGTCAAAGTCAAAGTCAAAGTCAAAGTCAAAGTCAAAGTCAAAGTCAAAGTCAAAGTCAAAGTCAAAGTCAAAGTCAAAGTCAAAGTCAAAGTCAAAGTCAAAGTCAAAGTCAAAGTCAAAGTCAAAGTCAAAGTCAAAGTCAAAGTCAAAGTCGAGGTCAAAGTCGAGGTCAAAGTCGAGGTCAAAGGTCAAAGTCGAGGTCAAAGTCGAGGTCAAAGTCGAGGTCAAAGTCGAGGTCAAAGTCGAGGTCAAAGTCGAGGTCAAAGTCGAGGTCAAAGTCGAGGTCAAAGTCGAGGTCAAAGTCGAGGTCAAAGTCGAGGTCAAAGTCGAGGTCAAAGTCGAGGTCAAAAGGTCAAAGTCGAGGTCAAAGTCGAGGTCAAAGTCGAGGTCAAAGTCGAGGTCAAAGTCGAGGTCAAAGTCGAGGTCAAAGTCGAGGTCAAAGTCGAGGTCAAAGTCGAGGTCAAAGTCGAGGTCAAAGTCGAGGTCAAAGTCGAGGTCAAAGTCGAGGTCAAAGTCGAGGTCAAAGTCGAGGTCAAAGTCGAGGTCAAAGTCGAGGTCAAAGTCGAGGTCAAAGTCGAGGTCAAAGTCGAGGTCAAAGTCGAGGTCAAAGTCGAGGTCAAAGTCGAGGTCAAAGTCGAGGTCAAAGTCGAGGTCAAAGTCGAGGTCAAAGTCGAGGTCAAAGTCGAGGTCAAAGTCGAGGTCAAAGTCGAGGTCAAAGTCGAGGTCAAAGTCGAGGTCAAAGTCGAGGTCAAAGTCGAGGTCAAAGTCGAGGTCAAGTCGAGGTCAAAGTCGAGGTCAAAGTCGAGGTCAAAGTCGAGGTCAAAGTCGAGGTCAAAGTCGAGGTCAAAGTCGAGGTCAAGTCGAGGTCAAAGTCGAGGTCAAAGTGTCGTAGTGTCAAGGTGGGTCGTATTCGTTGAGGTCGTATCGTGAGTCGTATTCGGTGAGGTCGTATTCGGTGAGGTCGTATTCGGTGAGGTCGTATTCGGTGAGGGTCGTATTCGGGTGAGGTCGTATTCGTGAGGTCGTATTCGGTGAGGTCGTATTCGGTGAGGTCGTATTCGGTGAGGTCGTATTCGGTGAGGTCGTATTCGGTGAGGTCGTATTCGGTGAGGTCGTATTCGGTGAGGTCGTATTCGGTGAGGTCGTATTCGGTGAGGTCGTATTCGTGAGGTCGTATTCGGTGAGGTCGTATTCGGTGAGGGCGTATTCGGGTGAGGTCGTTTCGGTGAGTCGTATTCGGTGAGGTCTGTATTCGGTGAGGTCGTATTCGGTGAGGGTCGTATTCGGTGAGGGTCGTATTCGGTTGAGGTCGTATTCGGTGAGGTCGTATTCGGTGAGGTCGTATTCGGTGAGGTCGTATTCGGTGAGGTCGTATTCGGTGAGGTCGTATTCGGTGAGGTCGTATTCGGTGAGGTCGTATTCGGTGAGGTCCGTATTCGGTGAGGTCGTAGTCGGTGAGGTCGTATTCGGGTGAGGTCGTATTCGGTGAGGTCGTATTCGGTGAGGTCGTATTCGGTGAGGTCGTATTCGGTGAGGTCGTATTCGGTGAGGTCGTATTCGGTGAGGTGTATCGGTGGGTCGTTCGGTGAGGTCGTATTCGGTGAGGTCGTATTCGGTGAGGTCGTATTCGGTGAGGTCGTATTCGGTGAGGTCGTATTCGGTGAGGTCGTATTCGGTGAGGGTCGTATTCGGTGAGGTCGTATTCGGTGAGGTCGTATTCGGTGAGGTCGTATTCGGTGAGGTCGTATTCGGTGAGGTCGTATTCGGTGAGGTCGTATTCGGTGAGGTCGTATTCGGTGAGGTCGTATTCGGTGAGGTCGTATTCGGTGAGGTCGTATTCGGTGAGGTCGTATTCGGTGAGGTGTATTCGGTGAGTGAGGTCGTTATTCGGTGAGTGAGGTCGTATTCGGTGAGGTTCGTATTCGGTGAGGTCGTATTCGGTGAGGTCGTTATTCGGTGAGGTCGTATTCGCGTTTGAGGTCGTATTTCGTTGAGGTTTCTGTATTCGGCTGAGGTCGTATTCGGTGAGGTCGTATTCGGTGAGGTCGTAGTCGGTGAGGTCGTATTCGGTGATGGTCGTATTCGGTGAGGTCGTATTCGGTGCGTCGTATCGGTGAGGTCGTATTCGGTGAGGTCGTATTCGGTGGGTCGTATTCGGGTGAGGTCGTATTCGGCTGACGTGAGGTCGTATTCGGTTTGCGGTCGTATCGGTGACGGTCGTATTCGTGAGGGTCGTATTCGGTGAGGGTCGTATTCGGTGCGGTCGTATTCGGTGAGGTCGTATCGGTGAGGTTCGTATTCGGTGAGTTCGTTTCGGTGAGGTAGCTATTCGTGATATTCGGTGAGGTCGTATCCGGTGAGGTCGTTTCCGGTGAAGGTACGTATTCGGTGAGGTCGTATCGGGGTGAGGTCGTATTCAGGTGAGGTCGTAATTCTCGGTGAGTCGTATTCCGTGAGGTCGGTATGTCGGCGAAGGTCGTTTCGGGCGAGTCGATTCGGCTGAGGTCGTATTCGGCGAGGTCGTATTCGGCGAGGTCGTTTCGGCGAGGTCGGAATTCGGCGAGGTCGTATTCGGCGAGGTAGTCGTATTCGTCGAGGTCGTATTCGGCGAGTCGTATTCGGCGAGGTCGTATTCGGCGAGGTCGTATTCGGGCGAGGCGTTTCGGTGAGGGTCGTATTCGGTGAGTCGTATTCGGTGAGTCGGATTCGGTGAGGTCGAATTCGGTGAGGTCGTATTCGGTGAGGTCCGTAATTCGTGGAGGTCTATTCGGTGAGTCGTATTCGGGGTGGGGGGGGGAGGGTCGGATCGGGAGTTCGTATTCGGTGAGGGTCGTATTCGTAGGTCGTAGTCGGTGAGGTCGTATGCGGTGATGGTCGTATCGGTGAGGGTCGTATTCGTGAGGTCGTAATTCGGTTGAGGTCGTATTCGGTGAGGGCGTATTTCGGTGAAGGTCGTATTAGGTGAGTCGTATTCGGTGAGGTCGTATCGTGAGGTCGTATTCGGTGAGGTCTTATTCGTGAGGTCGTATCGGTGAGGTCGTATTCGCGGGTGAGGTCGTATTCGGTGAGGTCGGAATTTCGGTGAGGTCTAATGCGGTGAGGTCGTTTCGGGTGAGGTCGTATTCGGTGAGGTCGTATTCGGGTGAGGTCGTATTCGGTGAGGTCCGTATTCGGTGAGGCGTATTCGGTAGGTCCCGTATTTCGTGAGGTCGTATTCGGGAGTGTATGCGGTGAGGTCGTATTCGGTGAGGTCGGATTCGGTGCGGGAGGTCGGATCGGTGAGGACACCACCCCCCCTCGGATCGGTGGAGGTCGTATTCGGTGTAGGTGGGTTAGGTTTGGTTAAGTGTTCGGTTTGTTTTTTTTTTTTTTTTTTTTTTTTTTTTTTTTTTTTTTTTGTTGAGGCAGGAGTGGGAAATCCCCACGGACACCTCGGCTGTCTCACCGTCTCACTGAGACAATGAGACAGTCGAGGTAGTGCGGGACTCGAACCCGCTAAAACCCACTCCTGCCCTGCCAGTGTACCTCTGCCGTAGCTCGCAGAGACCTTCTTTTGCAGCTTTCTTTTTCATTGGCTTCATATTAATAGGCCGGTGAGACCGTTCCATTTATTGCTATTTTCTATACTATATTTTATGTTTTCCAAATACCTTTTTAATTTTTATGTTTATTTACTCCTTTGTTTTACTTAACGATTTTTACTGGCAGTTCTCTTTTACTTTTTATCACAATTTTTATGTTTTCTTTTTTCATCCCTTTTTTTGTTATTTTCCCACTAATTTAATCCTCCGTCTGATACGCCAATGTTCCTTGCTTATCTTTGGTAACAATCCTTGCTGGGTATAATTATTATACTTGTCAAGATTGCTCATTGACTGGCACTCCCGACTCCTTTCTTCGGGTTCTCTATACCATACAATGACGTACCAAACGGAAGTCTGACCAATCCGACACAACAACGCGATTTCACCAGCGCTGGCTCAAGAGCCAGCACAATTTCTGTCTCTTTCTTATGAAATTGTCTAGAAATTGCCCCTCTCATTGAGCCAGCCCTAGTGGCTCGCTCAGTGCGGCTGCTCATCGGTTGTGCCGAACTGGTCCTTTCTACAAGCGAGGAAGTGGGCGCGCCCATAACTTTAGCAATATGAAATTGCCGACCTCGCAAAGGCGTCCCACTTCCTACGCACCGGGCACTCACTGCTGAAAGCATTGTGTGAGTGCTCCCCCCGCTTGTCTCTGGTGCAGTTCACGCACACCGCTGGTTGGCCGTTCTGCTTTTCAGGGCATTCCACGTGCAATGTGCCGAACCGCC